>CAUYQU010041955.1:0-40985 GCA_963574635.1 Cheracebus regulus
TTGGTTGGCTGCTTATTGTTATTTTCATCCCCTATTCCTTCCTGTCTCCATTGTTAAACACAATTATTGGCATAAAAGAGGTTTTTAATACCCATTTTTAGACTGCATTCTAGCCTGGGTAATAAAACAAGAATCCCATTCTCTCTCCCTCTTTCTCGTCCTCTTTCTTTCTCTCTTTCATTCTTTTTGTTCTTTCTTTTGCTGTTTCTTTCTTTCTTTCTCCTTTTCTCTCTTTTTCTAAAAAAATAAAAATAAAAATAAAAAACTAAAGTTAAGGCTGGGTGCAGTGGCTCGTGCCTGTAATCCCAGCACTTTGGGAGGCCAAGGCAGGCGGATCAAGAGGTCAAGAGATCGAAACCATCCTGGGCAAAATGGTGAAACCCCCTCTCTACTAAAATATACAAAAATCAGCTGGGCATGGTGTCGCACACCTGTAGTTCCAGGTACTCGGGAGGCTAAGGCAGTAGAATTGCTTGAACCTGGGAGGCGGAGTTGCAGTGAGCCGAGATTGCACCACTGCGCTCTAGCCTGGTGCCTGGTGACAGAACAAGACTCTGTCTCAAAAATAAATAAATAAATAAAAATTAAAAATAAAGTTGAATAAAATATATACACTTTTATTGAGATATAATCCACCATAAAATTCAACTATGTAAAGTGTGAATATCAATAGTTCTTAGTATATTCACAGAACCATGCAACCATAACTACAATCAATTTTAGAAAATTGTTGTCACCCTAAAAAGAAAATCCTATGCCCATTGGCAGTTATTCCCCAATTTCCCCCTGCCCACCAGTCCCAGCCCTAGGCAACCACTAATCTACTTCTGTCTCTATGGTTTTGCCTGTTTTGGGTACTTCATATAAATGGCATCATCCAGTATGGATCTTTCTTTCCATTCATTAGTTGATGACAGTTGGGTTTTTTCCACTTTGGGCTACTGTGGATAATACCCCCATGAACATTCATGTACACTTTTTTTTTTCATGAACATACCTTCTCATTTCTTTTCCATTTGTATCTAGAAGTGGAATTCCTGTGCCATATGCTAACCTTCTGAGGAAATGCCAGACTGTTTTCCAAAGCGGCTGTAACATTTTACGCTCCCGCCAGCAAGGGAGGGTTCCAATCCTCGGCAACACTCGCTATTGTCTATCTTTTTTATTATGGCCATCTCATGGGTATGAGGTCGTATCTTGTGATTTTCATTTGCATTTCCCTCCCTTGCATTATCTTATTTAATCCTAAAAACAAGCTTATGAGGTAAAAACCAATCAGTATTCCTCTTTGGTATACAAGGAAACTGGATTGGAAAGGTTCAGTGACCGATTAAAGATCAGTCACATGCAGATTCTATACTCTCCAGAGTCCATTTCATTGCACAACTACAAGGTCACACATAATTCTGAGAAGGCTGTGCAGGCCAGCGCTTGAGATTCTTCCAGCTATGACATCTGGGACCACGAATTTATACTGTTTAAAAACCTCTTCTCTGGGTGAATTTTCTCTTTGGCCTCAATATGAGGACTATTTGGACTCCTTCTGTGTAGGAGGTTTATGTTCCAATCATAGGGATGATGAGGCTACATCCCTGTCACACTGGATCAGGGTCAAATCTGAGGTCTACCTTGAGCAAGTACATTGAACTTAATATTTTGGTTGCACCAGACAAAATCACCCATATTCAACCATTCAGGACTGCTGATGATGACAATTTCATGTTTCATGTGTATTTTTGTAAACTAATCTCATTCTTGGCTTTCTATTTACTTTCTCATCCTTATGTTCCTTTACCTTCTTTTTCGCATTTATCAAATAAATTTTACCCAGCTACACTGCTTGCATCTTTGTAAGCCATCTCAAATCTTTTCTGAAATGGAGTAGTAAAGAAATAAACACATCAAAATGTTTTCAAGTAGGCTTCAAAATAGCCCACAGCTGCAAGCCCTTTCATTAGACTGTGTACTTTTCTAAACAAACTATTCTCCAAGAAACAGAAAACACTGCCCTTCTTTGTACCTTAGTAGGAGGGAAAATGCTTTTATAATATTCTGTATTAGACAAGTGTTCCAAAATAATCTGGGGAAAGAGAGTTAGTGCCCAGCAGGATAAAGGAAGAAAGCAATGATTCTTTGTACATTCATGAATACATGCAAAGGTTATTTCTCTTAGACTACCTAACATTTTTTTTCTTGTATATGTGTAAGATTTCTCAACACTTTTTGATGGCTGAGTGGTAGTACTGGAGGCCATGAATACCAATTTGAATTTGACAGCTTCCTAAGAAAAAGGCTCATCGTTTCTGTAAATTTTCTTCTCTTTCATAATTACTTATTTAGGTATCACAATGTGTGTATCCACACTTTAAACCAGTTCTTTCATTTCTAAGACTTTAACTTATCTAAGGAGTAAGGCACTAATGCCAAAAGTTATATTCACCCTGACAGAAAACTATAAACCACAAATGTCAATCCGTTCAGCACTGGTTAGATAAACTATGGTATATGCAAACAGCTACCATATAGCCATTAAGAATTATATAAAACCATACCAGTTGAAATGGAAAAAAGTCTAAGAAAAGCAAGGTACCCAATAGTCAGAACAGTATGAGGTCATGTGTAAAACTGTGCACACCAGTCTGGGGATATGTACGTACATATATTCATAAAGAGACGACTGAAAGGATGTGTAACAAAACAAGAAGAGTACTTATTCCTTTATGGCAGTATTTGGGGGAATGTTTACATATCTGAGCGCTTTTATTTACCAATTGATTTTTTTCTCCTAATAACTATGTATTATTTTTACCAGAAGACTAAATTATCTTCTTCTAATGATTAGGAAGAAAATCCCACAACATGCAAAGCACTGGCCTAGTCATCAAGCGGGAACTCAAAATGAGAAAAAGACATTGCCAAAGAAACCACTGTTGCAAGTAGGATGAGACTGTCAGAGTGAGTACAGTGTGAACACACCACAAAAATTCAGAAAAAAAAGGCAACAGGAACTGTGAAGATGTGAGCCCTTAAGAGGAGTTAGGTTACACATGTGTATGTATGAGTATGTGTTTACCTGCACGTGCTTAGAGATGGGTAGGACTGAAGGCACAGAATGGAACGGAATGAGTGCGGGGTAAAAAATCTACATCATGTTTTCCAGGGCCACTAACTAGGGTTTCATTGTAGCTGAAGCTTACCGTTCCGATTGGTGAGTAGTAAGAGATTAGGATTTTAAAAACCATGACATTCTAAAAGACAATTTGGCAGTATCTACCCAAATTACAAATGTATATACCCTTTGACCTTGCATTTCCAGTTTATTTATCCTACAGAAAAAAAGCTAAACACATGTAAAATGACACATACACAAGAACAATTAATGAAGCAATGTTTATAATTGCAAACATTTGGAAACACCCAGATGTCCAACAAGAAGGGACAGATTAAATAAACTATAGTATATCCTACCCAGTAGTACATTAGGTAATAACAAAAGGAATGAGGAAATCACCGGCAGATGTGGAAATACAATCAGTGAAAAAAAAAAGTAAGACAAAGAACTGCATAACACATTACCTTTTGGAATTCAAATGAATAAATACTAAGACTGTGTGTTCATATTTGAGCAGATAAACAACATGCGAAGAACAATTTCAAAAAGGTGATCCTGACAGTGGTTAGGCAGGTTGAATTTTCAAAGCACTTCTTTTTTTATAACCTCTAGTTTTTGCCTGAAAGTTTGAGAATGAAAGAGAAAATCAGTCCACCCTACTCAGTCTGATGAACTTCACAGCTTCTCCACACTCTCCTCCAACCTAATCACTGGGAACAAAACAAGGCCTGTGCTCTCTTAGGGACAAAATAACTCAATGATCAACACACTGAGAATGAGCTCCAGACCATGCAGGTAACTGAAAATCATTTGATAAAACAACAAAGTCTGTAGGTCAGGCACAGTCTGAAAGGCAGACTCCCTTGTTTCAGGGGACCCACTTCAGAAAATTCCTACAGTGTGATGTTATCTAATTGGCATAGGAAGAAAGGGTCTTGTGAAAGGGAGCCTGAGCTTGAAAGTCGATTTCAAATGCAAGCTCAGGTGGACAAGGTGCAGCTGTAAACCCTGGAAAATTAAAGAGAAAATGTTAAATAAGCAAACACCATTTCTTAAAGCAGCTTATATCCATAGGAAATACCAATTGTGTCTTTTAGAAGGATTGCACGGACATTCAACTGAGACTTTTAAAGCCAGAGTTTCAGGATTAATAGCCATTAAGGGCAAGACCTTGTATGAGAAATGACTCCAATTCTGGGAGAAATGAAATTGGCTGTGCCCTATTGAAGGGCTATATTTATTCCAGAACCTCACTTTAGCACTAAAATTCAAGACAAGAACTCTGTGTTCCCTAAAGAACAATGAGGGCTTCATTTAGGGTAGGCTTACCTTGCAGTCCTAGTGCACAAACCCTGAGAACAGGAATACATCATGCCTCCGATATATTTTTAAAGTAAAGACAGTCAGGAGGCAAGATTGCATAATACTTAAAAACACTAGCTTTGGAGTCAGACTGCCTCTGTACAAATCCCTGCTTTAACACTTACTAGATGTGAGCCTCTGGATAAATTACTTATATTTTATGCACCTCCGTTTTCTCATCTGCAATATGGAGATATAAAAGTACCTGCCTTATAGGGATTCTGTCATGATCCAATGAGAAAATATCAATCAAGCACTTAGCAGCACAATCTTTGACATACTTTAAACTCAATAATTATCGTTACTAGTCATGTTACTGTTACGGTTATTATTAATATCTCTTCTACTGACTATATATACATATATTAAAACTAAAATTAAAAATTAAAATTTAAAAAATATTTTTTAATTTTGTTAAAAATTAAAAAATTAAATAAAAAATTAAAACTAAAATTAAAAAAATACATTTTACATTAGACTAGTTACACATGGGGTAAAGTTTAAAATATAATCCAAGCTGGGCACAGTGGTTCATGACTATAATCCCAGCACTTTGAGAGGCCAAGGCAGGAGGATCGCTTGAGCTCAGCAGTTGGAGGCCATCCTGGGCAACATGGAGACACCCTGTCTCTGCAAAATGTATCGAAAAATTAGCTGGGCATGGTGACTCGCATCTGTAGTCTCAGCTACTCTGGAGGCTGAGGTGAAAGGATGGTTTGAGCTCAGGAAGTCAAGGCTGTGGAAAGCCATGTTCACACCATTGCACTCCAGCCTGGGTTACAAAGTGAGAGCATGTCTCAAAAAAAAAAACATTCATATATACATACATATATGTATAAAACAATATGTATGCATGTGTATATGTATATATAGTATGTATATATAATCTAGAACTACATGGAATACATGATAATATAAAACTCATTCAAGCAAAACTTGTTCATCAAAAAATGTTTTGGAGATTGCAATTTTTATAACAGACTAGTGACCTGGAGAAGGGTTGTTGCTGTATATCATATAATTTTAAATTTAAAAAATCATCTCAGTTGGGTTATTTTACTACGAACATCTACTTAGCATTAATGGCACTGCTTACAAAATACTTCCTGCTTTTAAAATAATCATTAGTTAACTTGATAGCTATTAAACTGAAAGTCAGAGGGTGACCGTGATTTTATTCTCAGGTATTATTCTCAAATATTCTAAGCTTTGCTTTCTTCTGATTGTAATTCCCATATGAATGACTTCACAACATGATGAATGGGTCTTACAAAAACTCTTTAGCCTTAAAGTAGAGGGCTTTTCAGTAATATACCTTGATTCGGGGCAATATTTTGAAAGGTTTGGGAATCTGGAGTTTCCCAGAAGGCTGTCTAACCTCACATGTCATGTGTTTTCTTGAAAGAAGAAAATGCTCAAAGACATTAGGATAATTATATTTAGTGCATGGCAAGCACCATTTCTGTTTGTTGACCTCTGTAAAGCACTTAACATGGAATTAGCTCAAATATCTCTTATCAAGGAGTTGCCATCAAATAAAGGAAGTCTGGACTGACTGACTACTTGACCTTAAAAATATCATTTCACACTTATTTAACTTTGTTAAGACACAGACCACCTCACCAATAGCCAGCCTTTTCTCTGCTTCATGGGTACACTGAAGACTAAAATGAAAATGCATGGGAATATAGCCCAAACTTTGGGACAATATTGGAAAATTTACTCATTCTCACATTCCTTATTAATTCACCAAGTGGTAATAGCTACTGTAACACTGTTCATAGTAACTGTGCCCTCTGACAACACATGTGAAAAATGTTTATACCGTCCTAAGCTTTGGGTAAAGAGCTCAAGAATCACTCACTTTACATAGACACCTGGTTTTGAATTACTAATGACATTATCAAGGAATCCAGTTAGTGATTCTCAATGTGTACAGTCAAATCATTTCCGAGCCAACCAAATTTTAAATGTTCTCATCCTAATTCCAAAACAACTGTTTCAAAAACCCTGGCAAAATCCTACTAACTACGGAATATGCATCACATTTTAAATTATACGCTGGAACAACAAGCTTTCTAAAATTTTTTCTGGGGCTATTAAGCCTAAATCATAACTGCGGGAGTTAATCATGATTGCCTCTACATCAAGAGCACAGTTTGGGAGATGTCTTGACCCGATGGCATAACGTCTTGTGACAAATTTTTGAAAAACTGCCTTTATCCAGTGTTTTCTCACTGCAGGCAAGAAACAACATAGGCTGGGTGCAGCAACTGACACCTGTAATCCCAGCACTTGGAGAGGCCAAGGTGGGATGATCACTTGAGCCCAGGAGTTGTGTCAAGACCAGACTGGGCAACATGGCAAAACCCTGTTTCTACAAAAAACACAAAAATTAGCTTGGTGTGGTGGAACGCACCTGTAGTCCTAGCTACTTGGGAGGCTGAGGTGGCAGGATTGCTTGAGGCTGGGAGATCAAGAGTGGAGTGAGCCATGATCACACCACTGTACTCCAGCCTGGGCGACAGAGCAAGATCCTGTCTCAAAATTTAAAAAAAGAGAAGGAATAAAAAAAAGAAACGATGGAGTACTTTTGCTAGTGTTCCAGAATTTCACAGACTGGAAGGCTATAAAGGTCATTCCTCCCTTCAGTTGGCCTCTTCTTTGATCTGTCAGAGGTCAGAAATCTGTACTAAACTCATCAGTCCTTCTCAATGAATTGATAAGCATTATTCACGTATATTTCCATTCATTTTGCAAACACCTCATTTCTATCGTATTGTCAGTTTAGAAGTGCATTTTGCACAAGAACATTATCTACTTTAATTCCAAGGGAAGTACAAAGCATCACACATCATGCCTTAAGAAAAAGACTAATAAATTAACAAAAGCTAAACATACTGCACTGTAAATTTAGTGTATTAGGCACTAACTTAAGTCTTGTGAAGTGTCCCATTTAAGAATCAAAACAACTCAATGTGTAGGTACTGTTACCACCCTACTTTTCTGTTGAGGAAACTGAGCTTCAAAGAGGTTAGGGTACCTAGCCCATTGTTAAACCTCTACTGAACAGAGTGTCATGACTGGAACCTCAGAAGTTTGACTCTTTTGTTGCAATGTAATATTCGATATACACAAACAACAGATATTAATATGTGTAAGTTATGAACTGGAATAATAACACCCAACTTAAAATATTGCCACATGACATGTGCTCCACCCTCAGCCATTATCATGAATTTTGTGTTTATCATTTACCTGCTTTTAAAAAATACTATCTCAAATATACATCCTTAAATATGACAACACTTAGCGTTGATTTCTTTGAACTTTACAAAAATGATATCACTCTGACTATAGTCTTCTATAGTTTGCTCTTTTTCACTCAGTATTATGTTTCTGAAACTCATCTATGCTGTTCATTTCACTGCTGTATGATACTCTAATGTGTGGACAGACAGCATTTATTCATTCCCCTGTATACGTTTATCTGGGCTATTTTCTTGAGTTTATAATTACAAATATTGTTGTTTTGAAAATTCTTGCAAATACCTGCTGGCATGGTGTGCAAAAGTCTCTCTGGGTATGGAATTCTCGAAGTATAAAACTGTGGGGCTACAGGATACAGAAATACCTTTGGCAGGAAAGTGTCATATTCTCGTCCAAATTGGTTGTGCCAGTTTTTCCAGTTTTTACTACTACCAGCCGTTGTAAGAGATGCAACAAGTCTACATCCTGACCAAAATACGGTATTACCAGTCCTCTCAATTTGTGCTGATCAATTAGGGGTAAAATGGAACCTCACTGTTTTCTGATATACATTTTCTTAAATACTAATGATTCTGCACATCCTTTGATATAATCCTGAGCCATTTGTGTTTCTTCATCAGGAAAATACCTGTTTTGGGGAGTTTATGTTCATTTTTCTACTGATTTGAAGTTCTTTATTTTAGATGCCAATCATTGGCTGTATGTCTTTAAAATGTCTTTCCCAGCTTTAGGTTTGTCTTTCTATTACATTAACGGTGTCCTCTGATGAACAGCTGTCCTTAATTTCAATGCAGTTCACTTTAACAGTCTATTCTTTTATAGATAGACTCTTTGACTCTTATTTTTAAAAACCTGAGCTCCAAAACAACAGGTTTTCTTTATCTGAACATTTTAAAGTTTTGCCTGTTACATTAAGTTTCTAATCTGTTAGGAATGACGTTATATGAAAGTATGGTGTGAGATTAAAATATTTATTTATTTATTTATTTTTGAAGACAAGTTTCCCTCCTTGCTCTGTCACCCAGACTGCAGTGTGATGGTGTGATCAGATCTTACTGTAATCTAAAACTCCTGGGCTCAAGAATCTTCCAGTCTCAGCCTTCGAAGTAGCTAGGACCGTAAGTACATGCCACCACACCTGGCTAATTTTTTATTTTTTGTAGAGACGGGGTCTCGCTATGTTGCCCAGGGTAGTTTCAAACTCCTGGTCTCAAGTGATACTCCTGTCTCAGCCTCTCAAAGTGCTAGGACTACAGGCATGAGCCACTGTGTCTTGGCAATAATACAGATGTATATCTCACCCCAGAACTCTTACTTAATAGAATAGTCCCTCCTTTCCACACAGATGTATTATAAGTTCCTTATAATACATCTCTGTCATACATCAAGTTTTCCTTATACCTGAGGGTCTGCTTCTGGCTTCTTTATTTTATTCCCTTTATTTGTCTATCCCTAATATTACAATGTCTCACTGGGCTACATTGCATATTCTTCAGCCTAAAACCTTCAAATAAATTTTAGAATCAGCTGAGTTTCTCAAAAATCTTTGTAGAAAGTCTAATTTGGAACAGTGTTTATTCTATCAATTTGGGGATAAATGGCTTCCTTCTTATATTGAGTCTTCTTATCCATGGGCAAAGTTTTTCTATTATTTATTATGTTTTCTTCAATGTCTTCCAATAAATTTTATACTTTTTCTACCTAAAATTCTTATATACCTTTTATTGGATTTACTTAATAAAATACTACAAATAATAACAACCTGGTCTCAGAGGACTACTCATCTTTCAATTTTTTCACTTGTTTCAGTTTTGGTAAGTTGCGTTTTTGTTAAAAATTTATCCATCTTGTCTAGACATTTGGCATACAGTAATTCATAGTTTATTATAGGATTTTTTTAAATCTCTGTTGAAGCTATAATTTATTTGTAATATCCTTTTGGTTGTTGTTTCAAATTTCACTCATTTTTGTTCATACCTTTATCAACTTCCTTCCACTTTCTTCAGATTAACATTGTTTTTTTCTAATTCAAGTTAGATATTTAGCTTGCTAATTTTCATTTTCCTTCAGTTCTTTTAATAACAGGCCCATTAAATATAAATTTTCTCATTTGTGTTAATGTGAAAATGTCTTACAATCCTCATTCGTGAAAATTTTAATTTTTTCCCAATACTTTGAAGATATCAAGTTATTCCTCTGTCTTCAGTTACTGGTTGTTGCTACTGAGATACCTGCTGTCATTCTAGTTATTATTTCCTGATAGGTGATCTGTTTTACTTCTCTAGCTGATTTTAGGATCTTCTCTTTATTTCTGTGCTGATGATAAACTAACCCAATTTATTTTACTTCTCACATGTATACAGTGAGGGGAAAAATACTCTAAAACAAGCAAAATTCATTCCAAAACAGCAATTTTCTCCTTATAAATTCAAAGAGAAGTTTTCAATATCAATTTGAATTCTACTTTCCAATTCTTCTGTACTTCCTAAGCCTCTTGGAAGCTTAACTGTGATATGCAATGTAAGAGCTTTTCCTATTCTCAATTTCAACAGAAAAAATCTGCCCACCCTCCATCCAAATACTGATAAATTATAAAAACCTCACTGAAATTTTATTGGAGGAAGCTTGAAACACATCTGGCCCAACCTCCCCGTAAGAACAAAATAAGTCCCATCACAGTCATTTACCTGACCTACAACTACTCAGCAACTATTTTGCCATACATCATGCTATGCACTAAAGATGGAGGACCATTAGGATGGTCCCTGCTCTTCAATTAACTTACAATCTATTAATTCTTATCATCTAGCTTCAGCTTAAGCAACATTTAAAGAAAGAAAGAAAAGCACTGAACCAGGAGCAAAAAGTGGAAATCCACATCTTAGTCACGTATTAAAAGTCCATTCAATCGCCACAGAAGTCAGTATCTCTTCTCTACTCCAAGAAGACAGGTTCAGACCAGGAGTCTTCACACTGGACTCTTGGAACTCCCAAGCTTCTTCAAAAACCACTGACATGGTTTGGCTCTGTGGCCCCACTCAAATCTCATCTTGAATTGTAATTCCCACGGGTCAGGGGAGGGACCTGGTGGAAGGGTGACTGGATCATGGGGGTGGTTTCCCCCATGCCGTTCTCACGATAGGAGGTCTCACAAGATCTAATTGTTTGATAAGTGTGTGGCTCTTCATCCTTCTCTCTCTCTCTGTCTCTCTGCTGCTCCTATGTAAGACCTGTCTTGCTCCCGCTTCACCTTCGACTATGATTGCAAGTTTCTTGAGGCCTCCCCAGCCATGTGGAACTGTGAGTCAATTAAACCTCTTCTCTTTATAAATTACCCAGTCTCAGGTAGTTCTTTACAGCAGTGTGAAAACAAACTAATACAACACCTATATTCAAAATTTTGAACTTCCAGTAAGATATTTTTAATGGTTCACAGAATTTTAATACCAGCAGTTTGGACCATTGTTTTACAACCTTTGTCTACCTCATGGCACACATAGAAAATGATATTTATACATCATACTAGAATCAAATGATGAGGTGATTCACAGCAACTGGCCCCAGAATGTCATTCATCTCAGGCCTCATCCAGCTGCCCTGAGGGATGAGGGGATTGCTATCCTGGCTCAGCTCACTGTCCACCAGTGTGCTCTGGCCACTGGGTGGGAAGCTCTGGCTCCAAGGACAAATAGGCTATCTTCCAGTTCTAGATATCCTTTATGATTGTAATTTCAGTTTATTTCACCTTTGGCCAGCTTCCCTGATTAGAAACTCTCCTATAAAATGACCCCTAAACTTTTTCCCAGCCCTCTTCTTCACTGTCTAAATAGAAACTCTCCACACCATTCTATATCTGTACCAGGATATGTCAAAGGCTCATTCATCCATCTTGCCTCCTCCACAAGCTAGAACGTCATGCACCCCCCTCTACTCTGCAACAAAGAGAGGAGCATAAAGTCGACAGTAAATAAGTTCCAACATTAATAATGCAGGAAAGTGAGAGCACACTGGAGACAGATATGCCCACTCCAATAATGAATATAGGACCTATCAAACAATACCAAAAGAGGTCATGGTTTAAGGAGATACTGCAGCTCTGTTTCACAGGGTGTAACCCAGCTAGGACACATGGAATACTAACAGATAAGACACATATTACTTGCAACAACTAGGAAGGGCTACTCCAGTGGCATTCAGAGTGAAAAGAGAGAACTATAAATGACAGTGAGGTGAGCCAGTGGGCAAAGAGAGGAAAGTAGCTTGTCAAATATAGGCATTTTTGTTATAGCTACAGAATCATACAGCAGGACTACCGTTCTTTTTTTATTTTTTTTTTGTAAAGTGAACTTAGCAAGATGGCTTCCTCCCAAACCAGGAGACAAAACAAAGAGGCTGTCTCAATCACTTGCACCACTCTCACCTGGCTTGCCTATTAAAAATGCAGCATCCTGAATCCTGTCCCCGGACCTACAAAATATGAGTACAGGGCCCAGGTATCTCACAGTAAGTTTCAGAACTACTGAACTAGGCATGAAGTTTCTGTCAGGAAAAAGGGGACAGGCAAATATCTCTTGAGCAGGTAAAGAGAAAAACAGGAGAGACCCTATAGAAATAACATCATATCACAGAAAACTTCAGAGGAAGAGGAGCTGATCCAGATGCTATTACTGAAAATGTTTCATTTGTTCAAATGTATTCATTCTAACTGTTTAAAAAATAAACTCAATGGGGAAACTTTCTAATTGCAACTTAAAAACTCGTCAGTAAATTAAGAAACCAGAAATCATACAATTAAACCAAAAACAAATGGTAGAGTTCCAAGTAAGCTTCAGTAATTCAGAGTCCTTAAGGAAACTTCTAGGACTGTGTATGTTGGCAGAAGAGCAAGAACAGTTTTATCTAAAGCACAAGGTTGTAGCTGCTGGGTGACTGTGCTCTACAGAGACAGGAAGGAAGAATAAAAGAGCAGGATGAAATTCACTAACCTTAGACAGTAATTTCCTTAAGAAAATAAAAGACAGTTCTCACATGACATTTAAATACTTCCTTATGCTCGCTTGTATAATACACAATTCCTTCCTTACAAAATGTTCCCTGATGCACAATGAGGGAAGAGAGAAGAAGGCAAAAATGCATTTCTGGAGTCTCTGTTATAATCTGCATAAGTGTTTTATATAAACTGTCACATTTCAACTTCATAAAAACCCTTGGAGGTTGAGAAGATGAAGAAATCGAGGCTCAGAGAAGCCATGTGATTACATGAGGTTCAAAACCTGCCCAGGGCCAGTGAGGCTGTAATCTCAAGGTTATATGTTCTTTTTAAAAACAATGCAATGATTCAGGAAAAAAGAAAAATAGGGTTCTCAACTCTAAAAGTTATGAATGTTTAAGATCAAAGGATTATGGAAACTGCAGTGCTATCCTTCAGTGTAGCGACACTGGTCATGACCAACGCCTGGGACTGCACGAATGGCTGGCATCGGACCTCATAACGAGCCATCAACAACCAGAAGCCAGGGGATGAAGAAAATGGCTTGGTCTTCCTTTCAGGCTGGCAGCTGGTTTATCATTTGTTTGTTCTGGACAGAAGAGATTACAGTGACAGAGTAACAGGCAAAACACCTCTTTACATTGCACACTCGGTCTGTGTCCGAGAACAGACTTCAGAACGAAAGGGCTTCCATATGTTTTACTACCAATGGCTTTCTCCTGACTACCTTTAATGGCCCCTAGAGTTCAGGACCCTGGGCTGGGACCTACACAGTAGGCTCTATGTCACTTAGCTTGCAGTACCTGGTATAGTCTAATCTCTCCTAAAGTACTGAAAGTCTCAAGGTTGCAGAACCACCAGAAGATCTGGAATTTTCTCTACAAAACAGCTAACTGCAGATCTAGGGAAAAAAATGCAATAAAATAAATGTTCATGGGTAATATTTCAATGCCAAAAATAAATATTAAATACCATATGCTAGGCACTGAACTAAGCATATATACGCGTGCACCCATGTGCGTGGGCATGTACGTAATATATTATTCTACAGATGAGAGACCTGAGACTCAGCCTGGAATTTGAAACAGAGTACCTCCCACTTTAAACATCTGTAAGGTGATATGTGTCAATAATTATAAACCATATACTCTTTGACCAAGCAATCCTGTTCCTAGGAAATAGCCTAACAGAATAGGTAACATCTGTGCAATAATGCAAGTACAATAACGTTCATCCCAGTGTGGTTAGCAATTTTAAAATTGGCAACAATTTAGTATCTATCAAGAAAAAATTGATTCATAATTATAGTCATTCCTGCAGAATTTCAGGCAGCCATTAAAAGTGATTATGCTAATCTGTGTTGACACAAAAGATGTCCAAAGATATTATATCTTAAATGAAAACGCAGGTAGACTGCAGAACAGTAAATATGGCATGATTCCAATTTTGTTTTCTGGAGATGATTCTTTGAGCTGAAACTGAGGTCTGCCGAGGATGAAAAGAGCTGACACTTACAGAGGGAAGAGCAGCATGGACAGGGGCTGGGGGCAAGTGGACAACAGAGCACTGAGAGTGAGAATGCAAGACAAGGCTGGAGAGCAAGGGAGGGACTAGACCGTGTCAAATACTGGAAGCCTAGTTAAAGATTCTAGTTTTCACCCAAGAAGAATAAGAAGCCACTGAACAGTCTCCATGTCACAGACAAGGCACTGGGGAGCTCAGCTGCCATTCAAGGTCACCCCATGAGTGGTGGTACAGCCAGGGCTGACTGGAGTCTGTCTCCAGAGCCAAAGCTTGGTCTTAATCTTCAAGCACAGGCTTTATGGTCCCAGCTTCCTAACCAACAGCTACTTCTGGGCTTTTCTCTCTTTCATCTACAGCTTTGTACAAAGTCACAGAGAAAGGCCACTCCTCACCCAAAACAACTCCAACTGGCCTTTTCAATCTGGGTTAAATGAAAGGCTACTGTCTGGATTTCCTAGCTCTAGTATTGCTGTGAAAGTTGTACAATGGCTCCTCTCTTGGCCGGGCACAGTGACTCACACTTGTAACCCCAGCACTTTGGGAGGCCAACGTGGGCAAATCACCTGAGGTCGGGAGTTCAAGACCAGCCTGACCAACATGGAGAAACCCCATCTCTACTAAAAATACAAAACTAGCCAGGCGTGGTGGTGCATGCCTGTAATCCCAGCTACTCGGGAGGCTGAGGCAGGAGAATCACTTGAATCTGGGAGGGGGAGGTTGCAGTGAGCTGAGATCACACGATTGCACTCCAGCCCGGGCAACAAGAGTGAAATATCGTCTCAAAAAAAAAAAAAGAAAGAAAGAAAGTTGTACAAGGGCTCCTTTATTTTGCCTATGTCTATATGTCAAGAGCAAAATTAAAAGTGATTAGACACTCTTCTAAATTGGTATTCGAATATCTGAATGTGTCAGAAGTAATTCAATTGAAAGCTTAGAAAATCCTACATCAAAGTGCAACCTTAACTGAGTCCCTTGAATTTTGTTTTAAAACTACTGAATTTCAAAGTTAAAAAAAAGAAAAATTAAAAACAAGATATTTCTGGCCTTTTAAAATAAATAGAGCCCTGAATCTATGTTAAGCCTATCAAGTTTGATTAGCCTAAAACAAGCTGACCCCCACCCCCGACAATGACATCTCAAAACATACATACCACACCCCCTGCTGGCCTCTCCACATTCCCTGTGATTGAATGACCCTAACATGAGGGGCCAGGGCAGAGGGGTAAACATTTTTCTTCCTCCTACAGATGATAGACTCCTTCCTTACCCCGTGATGCATAAAATTTCCACCACTTTCCATTTCCTTCACCTCCCCTACTCCAATACATCAATCTCATTTTAAAGACTTGCAGGATCACGATATAAAAAGTTTAAATTATTTCTCCTAAGTGAGGAGATAACTAACAGCTAATCCAAAAGAAGAGAGTACTTCAAACTAATTTACAGCTAGTTTGGGAATATCTTCCTAATTAAAGGAAGCTTCAGGTAACAGGAAAACTTACGCACATCCTGGCTCAGAGAAGAAAATGATAATACACAATACATCGCTAGCAGTAGAGACTACACTTTTGTTGTCAAATAATGCAAAGTGCATAATTGACAATTATTACCTAATAAATCTAACTATTCTATTCTATGATCATGTGGCATAGGTCAATCAAGTTCTTGGCTTACCCAAGACTCTCAACAAGTTAGTGCGGACAAAGTTGATTTTAAATCTAGGGTTGGCTAAATCCTGAGTCCTGGACTTCAAATACAAGAATACAGCACCAGCTGAAAAATATCGTAACTGCTCTTCTTTGAAACTAAAAGCAGATTTCCTCTACCTCCCCTTGCACTCTCACACCAGCTCCCATAAAGGCTATCTTCATCACCATCTGGCTGGCTAAACTTCAATTTGAAAAACAGTTACTAATTGACCAAAATACTTTGTTGGGTAGTGGGGATACAGGGAGGAAAATGACACCATACATGCTCCACAAGAGTTCACAGTGGGCTACAGAAGGCTGAAGAATCAGAAAGTAAGATGTAAAAGACACTAAGTGCAACAACAGCTAAATTAAGCTCAAGGGAAGGAGTGGTACAGAGCACAGACTAAGGAACCTCCTGGGGTGTGAGGAAGGTGGTATCAAGAAGCTTCACACAAGACATGCTGGGCTGGGAGAGGTACAAGAGCAGGGAGAGTCCTTCTAAACAGAAGGACTGTACGTGCCCATTCACAGTGCATGTGGGGACTGCAGGAGTGTACTGGTAGAAACGTACAATGATGGAACACACCTAATTTGGTAAAGGTGTGTCGAAGGCCCGAGGTGGCCCATGGCTGAGAGAAAGCCTGGAAACACAGATCATGGGACCCTGGAGTGATCTCTTCCCTCCAAGTGAAGTGGATCTCATAAGTGGCAGGAACTTGTATCTTACCCTATTATTGACAAGAAGCCACTGAGTTTTCAATCAGGGAGAAAAGACAGTACAATCATATCAGAGCTCTGACAAGATCAAAAAGGCATTTGCTGATAACATTTTATACTGGTTTTTCTGAAACTCTAGCCAAATTCTTTTTCCTTTGGAAGAAAGGAAAGAAACTGTATGCTAGGATTAGAGGGAGCTGGATTAGACGCTGAACAAAGGTCACCTATCATGGGGCAGTCAGCACCTAGCAGGTAACCAGGATGCTCGGGGAGCGCTGCGCGGACAGGTGGAGGAGGAGCAGGCAGTCAGGGGTTTCTCTCAGCAGGTATATGCCACTTCAGTTCCAGAAAAGCTAGCTCAGGAACACAAGCTTTTGGGAAATGTTAGCACATTTCCCAAAGGCAAAAAGGAAGCACATAATATGTCTGGTGACTATGCAGACCTCACAAATCTAACTGGATGTGATTTCCAGTAACAATTAGTTTTCTACAAACTAAAGTTGTAGAAATGGTATCTCTTACAATAATTTCAGAGTATGTGTCATTATTTCTAAATATCCAAAAGTGGACCTCCAACGTCTATAAAAGTTTACACAGCTCAGCGTCTTTAAAAGATCAATCTAAAAATAAAGACTTTCTCCCTAAATAGGGATCAGCAAATTACAATGTCCAGAGTGGATCCTCTCAGCTCCCAGTCAAAGGCAACCAGAAAGGGGTCACTTTCCCAGAATAAGTGCTTTTAAAAAAGAAAAACTCAATTCACCAAATGAATTGAACGTAATTCTATTTGATGCTTTTCCCTGTTGCTCTTTCCCCTACCCTCACCTCTGCCTAATTCACCCCCAGCACGAACACCAGTCAAGTCACAGGCCCAGAGCAAAAGGAAGAAATCTACGGCTGCAAGGCTTTTTACAGACTATAAGCAACTCCTGTCCAGATTTTTACACAATGAACTGTTCTGATAGCACCCCCTAGTGACCACAAGCACTTTTCGGACCAAAGGAACTCTCAGTTCTCAAATGACTAAAAAGCAACGCACTTAAAATAAAAAAGCAGCGAAAACACCAATGAAAACTCTGCGAACACCTGTCCCTGTTACAGCCCCAGTTAAATCAATAACTTTAACCTCTCTGGCCTACTGTTCTCTCAGCTCTAAAACAGGAAAAATAACATCCTCAACCACCCTTGTCCTCCTCCCTGTGAGCATGAGTTCCTCAATGAGATTTATTCCCAAGGCTCATGGTTGGTTTTAAGCACGAGGATGGGAAAAGGAAATGCAAAGCGGGGCGAGGTCACGCGCACTCAGGCCTACCAGGATCACCAGGAGTATTTCACATTAAACCCATAATATGCAGGGTAACTGCACAAGTATGTCCACTTCTCCTTCACTGTTATTATTGTACATGTTGACTCCCCTCCACCTCTACTTACCCAGCTCTAAGGAGAACTGCAGAAACCAAAGGATTTTCTAAAAATAGCCTGTGACCACAAAATCCTGGAAGCTCTCCAATCCCATCTTCAAAACTGAGATGTTTGTTTCTGACACAAATTATATAAAATGCAAATGTTAGACTTTGATTTACTAACAGAAAATGAAACTTTAAAATAGTAATAGTGAAAAGTCCTTAAACCATCACCCTTCAATCTCCTGCCCAGTAACTAACACCCCAATTGACTGAGGTATCTCATGTTCATGGCTCACTAGGGACCTAACATCCCTTTGATCCCTCAACTCCAAGTCTGAGACCTTTAACAAAGACAAAACTTTTGCTCAGTTTTCTGCAATGGCACAGAATTAAAACCCATTGCTGCCCTCTACTGTGGAAACTTGGAACAAAACTAACATCCATCCATCAAGCATTTGAAATCACCCTATTCTCTGCTTTAATGAAAATGCATAACCTTTGATATTTTATAAGATTCCAAAAGGGGGGGAAAGCAATTCTGTAGAAACTCAGAGTAATTTTCCCTCTTTATCAACTAAAAGAATGGCAGCAAACTGGGATACTGGCTTCGGACTCTGTTAGGACATGGTGATACAGTTGGCCTTAGTCAAGGCTCAACCTCCTTAGGCCTTAATTTTCAAGCCTGTACACGGAAGCATGGCAAACAAGGAGATATTTATGGTCCTTCTCAATTTTAAAATCCTGTAACCCTTTAGGGATAGCTTAACTTACTTTTAACAGCTGGTTTTTCCTTTTCTGATTGTCAAAGTATTTATAGCTTTTTTTTTTAAAAAAAAATCATTCTTAATAGTCTAACATGTCTCATCCTCTGGACTATTCTATCCAACATATCTTATACTCAGGACTTTATCAACTGTTGTAAGGGTGCAGTAATTGAGGTAAATGTGAAGTAAGCATCTAGCAGGACAATAAATACTATTTTTCTCTCTTCCCCCTTCGCATGTCCCCCATCAACCAGCTTCATGATCTTTCCCACAGCTGTAGCACATATGCTACGCCCACATCCCAAAGCACTTATTCTCTATTACTCTTTGCGTTTTGCATGTCTTGTGATGTTTGTGCATTGTCCACAGAAGGGTGAGTTTTACTGTCTGTGCTATGTCCTTGTATCACGTGCACCTGAGTGCCCTCTAGTGGTGGCAGTGGCTGTAATGGAAGCAGCTGTTCCAGCAGCAGAAGAAATGGGAACAGCAGCAGTGGTGCCCATAGCTGTGGCAGCAATAATAAAGTTTACAAAAACAATCTTGACTATAATAACAAAACTGCAGTAATAAAAACAAGATACGTGATTATGAAAATAAAATTTTCTATAATAACCTGCGCCACATATTATTTTGTCCCAACCACTATTATATTATGTATTACCTAACTTAGTCCTCCCAAACATAGCTATTATTACCTTTGCCACTTCATGAGTGAGAAGCTGAGCTGCTGACGGGTATCTAACAACTGTCGATGCTAACCAAACTCTCACTAGCCATCTTTCTCTCCATCAGAATCTCCAAAGCCCTTTTGTCACCTCCTTCCCTCTACACTTGCTAGAACCTTGGCAAACTTCCCAGATTCTTGTAATGATGCCTGCAGCATTTCCTAGAGCCCATAAATGGCATGGACATCCTCCTGACGCATGTTAAATGCTGGTCAACTCACTCTGAGAATGACAACTGCACTCCCATTTTCCTGCGAATGCCATTTAACTCTGCCTAGCCTCTGCTTCTATATTTCCTTGCTGTCCTCTCCCTTCTCTTCTTTATTTTGAGATATGATTCGGTGGAAAGAGCACAGAGAGTAAAAACTGGAGTTCACTCCTGCTTATTGGTCATGTGACTTTGGGCAGGTCCTTTTTACCTCTGACACTTCCATCTGTAAAGTGTGACAATAACACCTGCTCCACCCGTCTTCAAGAACAATTGTTTGGGACAAAGATGGAGCATACATGAAAGTGATCTGAAAGCTGTGAAAGAATATTGGCTGTGTTTGCATTCAATTCTTACTACTCTTGGGCTTTTCACATACACACACCCCTTCCCAGGGCAGGGAGGGTTTGCTGTACTGAAAGAAAGCCCTGGGTCTCATCCATTGCCAGCACTTTGATGAATCAGAAAACATGAAGACAGGTGAATAGGCAATGGCAATGAACTACCTACTGTAATTCTCTTCCTTCTTTCTGTAGGCAGCCATAGGCTTTTCCTCCATTTCATCCAAAGTAACGGCAATGCAGAAACAACCTTCACTACCCATCTGCACCACACCCCACCTTCAGGACATTCTATTCACTCCTGATTTCACTACATACTTCAAAAATGTCCAGTCTTCCTTAACTGCGATAATCATTCTCATTTACATGACAATCACACTGCCACTGTTGACTGAGCACGGCTAAGTGCCAAACACAGCACCAGACATCCTGCACAGACTCTCATCCTCACGGCAATACAATGGTAAGTACTGTCAGCTCTGGCTTATAGGTTAGGCTCAGAGAGATTAGGCAGCTCACCCAATAAAACATACAGCTCTAGCTCTTGCTGCTTCCAGACCAGGCACAGAGACTGGGCAGCAGGTGCACCTCCACTTCCTGCCTAAATCTGCTAGCAAAGTGGTTTGTGTTGTTTTGGTTTTTTGTAAAACCTTTATTTTAGTTTCAGGGCAGGTTTGTTGTAGGGGTTTGGTGTACAGAGTATTTCATCACCCAGGTAATGTGTGGAGCCCAGTAAGTTGTTTTTCGATTCTCGCCCTCCTCCTATTCTCCACCCTCAAGGAGGCCCTCAAGTCTACTGTTCCCTTGCTTTGTGTCCATGTTTACTCAGTTTTAGTTCCTACTTATAAGTGAGAACACGTGGCATTTGGTTTTCTGTTCCTGTGCTAGTTTGCTTAGGATAATGGTCTCCAGTTCCATCCATGTTGCTGCAAAGGACATGATCTCATTCTTTTTTATGGCTGTGTGGTATTCCATAGTGTATATGTACATTTTCTTTATCCAGGCTACTGTCATTACGGGTTTGTTTTTTGTTTGAGACAGGGTCTTGCTCTGTAACCTAGGCTGGAGTACAGTGGTGTGACCATGGCTCACTGCAACTTCAACCTCCCGGGCTCAATCAATCCTCCCATTTCAGCCTCCTGTGTAACTGGAACACAGGTGTACACCACCATGCTAAATTCTTTTTTGGAGAGACAGAATCTTGCTGTGTTGTGCAGGCTGGTGTTAAACTCCTGGACTCTAGCAATCCTCCCGTCTCAGCCTCCCTAAGTGCTGGGATTACAGATATGAGCCACAACACCCAGCCAACAATGTGTTTTTTATACATAGGATTTCTATCATTCTGTTAGTAAAATTCTGTCATTAACATCCGATATAAGCGCAGCCATAATGATGTGAAGTATAAATGTTTCCTTGAAAAAATATTAATGATTAAATACAGTAAATTTATTAAAATTATCTTTTAATGTTTAATGTAATCAATGAATGCAAACAAATCCATCCTATTAAGAAGTAATACTTGTGCTTAACAGGGCTGGGTGCGGTAGCTCACACCTGTAATCTCCCAAGGCAGGTGGATCATGATGTTAGGAGATC
Organism: Cheracebus regulus; assembly: GCA_963574635.1. Lineage (NCBI taxonomy): Eukaryota > Metazoa > Chordata > Mammalia > Primates > Pitheciidae > Cheracebus > Cheracebus regulus. The sequence continues at coordinate 21,707 of CAUYQU010041955.1, forward strand.
AAGACCACCCCGGCTAACACGGTGAAACCCCATCTCTACTAAAAATACAAAAAAATGAGTCAGGCATGGTGGCACATGACTGTAGTCCCAGTTACTCGGCAGGCTGAGGCAGCAGAACTGCTTGAACCCGAGAAGCGGAGGCTGCAGTGAGCCAAGATCGTGCCACTGCACTCCAGCCTGGTGACAGAGCCAGACTCCATTTCAAAAAAAAAAGAAAGTAATACTTGTGTTTATAAAAAAGAAACTGGCAGGTCCCAGTTTATGCATATGATCAAAGTGAATGTCACCAGTAAAGGAATAAATCAGTATAATGTGCCTCTTAATATGATACACTGAGAAGAATCCAGCATCACTTCTGGATGAGGTATGTCTATCAAAGAATGCATAAACTGATCATTCAGAAATACCACACAGACCTAAACTGGGGAATATTCTATAAAATAACTGGCCTATACTCTCCAAAGGAGTCACAGCTGTGAAAAGAAACACTGTTCTAGATGAAAGGAGACTACAGGACATATAGCAACTCAATAATTCTGAAATGAATCCTGGATCAGATACATGACATGAAGGGGAAAACTGGCAAATTTAGCAAAATTCAAATAAAATCTAAAAATTAACAGTATTATATCAATGTTCTTTTCCTAATTTTGAAAACTGTACTGTTGTTAGGTAAGAGAGTGTCCTTGTTTTCAGGAAATACACAGTAAAGTATATTTAGAGGCAAAGGGCATTCTGTCTGCAACTTACTGTGGAATATTTCAAAGTAAAGAGTAAGAGAAAACATATACAAAAATTCTTGGTACTATTTTTCTAACTTTTTTGTAAGTCTGAAATTATTTCACAATAAAAAGTAAAAACAGGCTGGGCACAATGGCTCATGCTTGTAATCCCAGCACTTGTGGAGGCCCAAGTGGGAGGAACACTTGAGGTTAGCAGTTCGAGATCAGCCTGGCCAACATGGTGAAATCCCATCTCTCCTAGAAATACAAAAATTAGCCGGGCATGATGGCGGGCACCTTTAGTCCCAGCTACTCAGGAGGCTGAGGCAGGAGAATCGCTTGAACCCGGGAGGCAGAGGTTGCAGTGAACTGAGATTGCACAACTGCACTCCAGCCTGACAACAAGAGCGAGACTCCATCTCAAAAAAAAAAAAAAAAAAAAAAAAGTAGAAACAAACAGGACAAGTATCAACACTTGTATTAAATTAATGTGAATTAAAATATTCCTATCCACTGATTCCTAAGCCTGTCAATGGATCCAGTGGGACCAAGGGCCTTCGATCCTTAGCATGAAACCAATCTTACAGCCTAATATAATAAACTCTGACACCCACAAATAACATCCCAGTCTTTCCACTTCAAAGTGGTTCCACCCAAAGATAGCAGTGATGTGATACCCTTTTCCTCCTGCTGATAATGACTAAACATTTCTTACTTAATTTCATGCCTAAGAAATTTCAAGCAATAATCCTCCAGTAAATCTACTTCTAGTGAAAACACAGGCAACCAACATAAGAAGGGAAAGAACTATGACATTTTTTCCTCCTCATTCCCTCCTATGGCCAATATGCTTTTTGGCTGAGCAGTGAGCATTCAGACATTTGCGTAGCTACGAGCCCCTTGCCCTCTGTCCTGCCATATGTGAGTTTTATTTTTTTAGAGATGGAGTCTTGCTCTGTCATCCAGGCTGGAGTACAGTGGCACGATCTTGGCTCACTGCAACCTTGGCCTCCCAGGTTCAAGTGATTCTGCTGCTCAGCCTCCCGAGGAGCTGGGATTACAGGCATGCGCCACCACCCCTGGCTAATTTTGTATTTTTAGTAGAGACAGGGTTTCACTATGTTAGCCAGGCTGGTCTTGAACTCCTGACCGCAAGTGATCTCCCTGCCTCAGCCTCCCAAAGTGCTGGGATTACAGGCATGAGCCACTGCTCCCAACCCCTAGGTTGGTTTTAGAAAGCCACAGAAAGCATATGAATATGAGTGTAAGTGTGAGTGTGGTGCCTCAAGCATGTTATCACTAACATAAAAAACATCAGCCAACTCTGAGGGTTAAATGTTCCTACAGAAGATGCACACAGATTATGAGACCATCGCTGTCAGCAAAGTAACACAGGAACAGAAAACCAAACACCGCATGTTCTTACTCATAAGTGGGAGTTGAACAATGAAAACACACAGACACAGGGAGGGGAACATCACAGACAGAGGCCTGTCGTGGGGTTGGGGGCTAGAAGAGGGCTAGCATTAGGAGAAATACCTAATGTAGATGATGGGTTGATGCATGCAGCAAACCACCATGGCACGTGATACCTACGTGACAAACTGCATGCTCTGTACATGTACCCCAGAACTTAAAGTATAATAAAATAAAAAGAGCTGATGCAAAACATGGGTAAATATAGCAGGATACTGTAAACTACAAAGAAAAGAATATAACTAACTTTTATAATCAAAAAATAAAGAGGATGCACACAGCCCTAAGCATTTACATTCAATTTTAACAGAACCACTGACTCCCTTCCCCACCTAGTGAATTCAGTTCAGTAAAAGATGGAACACCACATGGTTAAGGTTTCAAACCCCAAAAGATGACTGGAGACAGGCTCCTAGAGTGTCACGGGAGAGGTAGTGATGGCTATGAAGCCTTTTATTCTCATGCACAAAGATAGTGAAAAGTTGGGGGAAAAAAGTCATACAGCTGCACTTAGCTCTGTTCTCATGGGTCATTACTAATATCTTCTCATTTAGAATATATAGAGTGTCTTGAGGTCCAGGAACATCCAATCTTATATTACCCTCTACCACATGCCTGGAGTTAGACAGAATTGCCACTTCACAGACAGAAAAATTAGACCCAAAGAAAATCAAGATTATCCTGAAACAACACTGTCAGCAAAAGAACCCAGAATGCACCAAATATTCTGCCTGTAGGAAGAAAATAAGTATCTTCAATTTCTACAATTACCACACACACCAAAAAAAAAAAATCGTTTTGCATACTAAATTACCGAAGAAGCCACATCGATCTTTTTCCATTTTCTATTTTTTTGTGATTTAGAGGAGTCAATCTGGATGAAGGCAAGATCACCTACCCTCATGTAATTATGTGGCTCCCAACAAGAGCATCACATTTTGGCCACACATGAGGACGATGGGCCTCTGGTTCTCTCCTGCTAAAGGACAGTATTGGTGGGCTCCATGGGCTTTCTAAGAACAGCCACAATACCAGCCCCTCTTCTCCTTTAAATATGAAAACTGTTCATATTAAAGAAAAATACACATTAAAAATTATCTCAATGTTGGTGACCAGAAGAGAGGAAGAGAAGAGAATGCTGCTTATGACAGCAAATTTCTAATCAACATGGGTGCCTCCATGCCCAAGAGCCCTGCCCACAGGCCCAGTTGTCATTTAAACACTCAGCTATTGATGGACTGTCTGTTTCTCTTTGAAAAACAGCAAACTGACAGGACAAAAATCAACGGATCAACATCAACAAGTAGCCTCTGAGGAGCACAGAAACCAGAGCAGCATCAACTGGGAGGCACCACAGTGAAGAGGAGAAGAGCTGCGGAGATCTTACTCAAGACAGTCCAACAACAGATAACGTTAACGACTCCCCTCAACCAATTTTTAAACGAAAGTAACTTAACATTGGAACATCCTAAGACAAGCAGAGAATCCTACAACAAAGGTTTTCATTTCATTGCATGGGGTAATTAAAATAACATTTATTTCCTAGCAGCCCGTCTGCATGAAAAGTTTCCCATATTTCCCATGGTTTTTTACCAGAATCACAAGCCAGAGCGGGGATCGGGGGAAGACTGCCCACTATTAACAGGAATCCTAGGAACACATGTATGCCAAGCATTCTGGGGGTTCAAATGAGTACAAAGGGCTCTTCCTTAGCACATGATCATTTGGTCAGTAAACATTTGTGAGCATTTACTATGAACGAGAAATGGACCATGGTCAATGCTGTCCCAGGCAGTGTAAGCCCAAGAACCTACATGTGAGGGGTGGAATGTAGCTGATAACCCAATTGCTCATTAAAATTAGAATTATGACAGGAAAACAGCCAACACTATGAAACTAGAAAGCCAGATAACATCAAAATAGCCTACTCTCTTTCCTCTAAGATGCTTAAAGAACTAAGTTGCCATTCTCCCTTTACTCCTGTGTGACACTGAGCTGTGGGGTCACCTTGCATTTGAAGGGATGATGACGGAACAAACCCTGAGGTTTGTCTAACAGCAAAGAGCAAGTAAATGGCAGAAGACATGGTTGAAAAATCACATCTCACAAAACTCTAGCTGCTTATTATTTACAATAGATGCAAACTGGGGTTCGGAATGCACAGCACACTAATATGTAATAAGTAAGTTTTTAAAAGAAAAAAAAAATGAAGGTTACAGCCTGAACAGATTCTTCATTTTTTCCAATTTCAAAAAGCTCCAAAAGAAAGTATGGGTTACACAGTGGGAACCACAGATGGTTCAGTTTGGCTGGAGGTTAGAATATAAGGCTGGAAGTTGAAATGGTGCCACAAATTCAAGGCTAAGGATTTTGGCCTTTATGCGACAGGAACTATTTTTTAAATTTCTATTTTTTCATTTATTTACCCTTCTGGTTGTTTCGGTTTAATTTTAGAAACCACTTTTGAGCAATTAAGTGATGTGACCAGAAAGTTAATCTTGTAGAAATGCCTAAGACAGAACAGAAAGGAGGAATGGAGGGAAAACAGTTAGAAATGCATTGTAATTGTCCAGTTAAAAATAGTGGAGAAAATGGTTTCAACCAAAATAGCAGAGGGAAACGCAGAGAAGACATGGAGAGTGGTTACATGGGAAAGACAAGGAAGGGGAGGAGGGCTCACGGGTAGTCCCAGTGTTCTGAGGCTGGGGGTTCAGAAAGAAATACAGAGCACAGGAAGGTTAGGCCTGGGAGGGAAGGTGAGCCCTTTGGAGCCACTATGATTGGGAGGCTGGCAGGCCACTTAACAAGGAGCTGGAGTGTGAGGCCAAAGCTGCAGAGAGAAAGCAGCCTGGAAAACACCTCTCAGGGACCAGCTAACAGAATGAGATCAGATGACACTTACAGCAAAAGAAGTGTGGACCCAAAAATAAGAAAAAGAAAAGTCCTTTAAGGACACGTACTATACAAGCTACTGGCTTTCAAACAGCTTTCTCGACTCTGGCTGACATTTTCAATACTTGATCAAAAGACCCCATGTGAGATTCCACCTCTCCTGGGAATCTCTCCAGGCTCCTCTTTCAGGCTTTTGATAGGTGGCCTCAAACTCTGGTAGCCTCAAACTAAAGCTTTAGCTTTTCTGTGCTTCCCTGTCAGCTACCCCACTCTGATGGACTGTCTGCTCCACACTCCCTGTCCCCTCAGAGACCAACCTGGGCTCATGTCTCCAAAGTCAACACATCAATCCTACCCAACCACAGCCCAGAAACCAGCCCACCCCACAAAAGCCTGCTAGCCCAGGAGAGAAGCTCAGATACCTTCACAGAGTGGGACATTCCTTAAAGTCCACTTGCAAATCTGTTTAAAACAATTCTAAAGGATCAACAAATGCACTTTTTACAGAATATTTTAGAAAAGGCAATTATCTGGAATTTAATATTCAGTTACATATACCTAGGCACAGTGAGATGCAATCCTTAAAGCACATTTCTTTGCCACTTTTATTTACAGCACAGACAACACAGATTCATATCAGCTTTCTCTGTAACTGTAAATGGGGTGGAAAAGAACCTCCTTTTTTAAAACTATGTGACTATATACATAGTTTTAATTATAAATATCTAATATAATTTAAAAACCAAACTAAACAAAATCAGAGGTTAAATTTTATTAGGTTTCATACCACAGTGAAATCTGTAATTACAAATAAATAAGTCTCTGGAAAAATATATACATAAATAAATACATAAAATTTTAAAAATCTAAAACCTAGAATGGAAAAATTTTCAGCTAATCATTGCCATAATTTAGTTAACATAAGGTAAACTAAAAAAGGGACCATAGCTCTTTTATGAGGAAAGAATGGTATCTCACAGCTATTTTTTCAAACAACCATTAAAAGTTGCGCTTTTTATCTTCACCGTTTCAAACCGTACTTAAAAAGTGATCATGCCTCTTCTGTAAAACCCAAAGGAAAGATAATGAAGGATATTTTACTTCTCTATTATTCTCTATTATTTACTTCTCATCACATCCCCTCCTTTCTGACCTTCTTAAAGCAAAGCTGATAGAGGGTAAAGTGAAATCATTTGAGATTCACATTATTTCCACACCCAAATGTATAATAACTAGCTGAGATTAACAAAAAGGCAAACGCAGTTATCTGAGTAATCGCTAATGAGATAGCCTCTGAAAAGCATATCCTGCATATGTGGACATCTTTTTCCAGTTTTTCTGTGGGTTTCATTTCCCTGGGGATTGGTTCCGACAAGCTCACAAAGGCTAACGGCACTTACCTTTTTGGCTCTTTGGGCTATGTCTGGTGTTCTTGTAAGCAGCTTCTCAATCAGGTACTCTCTGTTCTGCAAAACAAATATTCCCAACAGTTTAACACCAAATATGATACATATAAATTCACAGTGATTTCAAAATAGCAGATTTACTTGGGTTTTTAAGCATGTTACCTTGGCTTTCTGGAAGAATTTGCATTTTAAAAGTTCTGCTGCTGTGGGCCTGAAAGATCAATAATAAATTAGAGTTGAAACAATGACCACTTAATAAATGCACTGCCTTGATGAAACAACTTAACCTTAGAGTATTTCTGGAAGACCAATTTCAGGAACAGCAAAACTAGAAACCAAATTAATCGTAGGCTGGCACCAAATAAAATAGTGCCAATTTTCCGGTTCTTTCCAAACCCCTCTACTGCAAAACACATAAACTCCTGTACGTTAAGTGCTTGGGGCATAATCAATTTTCCGTCCTTCATCCTCATACTTAACTAAGTGAATTCAGTGCTTTGGAAAGGTGGCAGACTGACACATCTGTGAGCTAAATTTCTGTATTTATTAAGAAACCATACAAGCTGCAACATGACCCTCTCAAAGAAAGTATAGTCGACTGTGCTTTATGCTTCCCCAAGAGCAGCAGGTACTGCAAGGGGTCCACACATCGTGTCCATGCTGTCTTGCCTGCTCAATAAACTTGTCTCAAGAGCATATGGACTGCTGTCTGCCAGGTGAAGGTAAATGTGATTGTGATTAATAAAATGCAAATTCATTTAGAAGCACTGCCAGATGGTGTGATTTTTTTCCTCATGGTGTCATTCAACTTGCTTCTCTAGCCCGTATTTCCTGTAAAAGCTAAGTTAGGTCTGAAGGTTTGAAGAGGTTTAATTAAGCATTTGGGGCAAGAATACTTCATAGATGATGGCACACACTTCTTAGAGCAGCACCTCAGAGGCAGGTCCTGTTAGGTCATTCCACTGTCAAGTGATCCTAAATTTAACCATCGGTCCCCAGGCACCAAATCTCTCCATTCCAAAGGTCATGTTTTCCCCCACTGCAATTAGCAAGTGTTCTGTTGGGTAATACTTTGACATTTTATGAATATTCTGTTCCTGAAAACCTTTCTGCTAATTGTGTTCATATGTTTGCCTTCAATAATTATTTCATAGGAAGTAGCAGAATACTGAGTTCCTACGTCTATTGTTTGCTGACTTTCTTACATAAAGAATAGCTTCCCTCGTCAATAGTCCCTTCCAAAAAGGCAGCCATGAGAAAGAATCAAATAACTACAGTGTAGGATGTTCAGCAAGACAACTGGCCTGATCTCTTTCAAAAAGTCAGTGCCACGATGGAAAAGGGGAGATTGAAGGAACTATTCCAGACTCAACAGACTTTACGAAACATTAAAACCACATGTAACACACAGCCCTGGGCTAGATCCTGGGCTTGAGAAAGAAACTGCAGAACCTACAAAGGACATTCGGGAATAATTAGAGATGTGTGAATATGCTAACTATTAGATAATTTTAGGAACATACTCTTCATTTTCTTAGGTGTGGAAAAGTACTGTGGTTGTGTAGAAACACATCCTTGTTTATAGGAAATGCAAGCTAAAGTATTAAGTCTCTTACTTTCAAAAAGTTTAGCAAATAAAACATAGATGTCACAATTATGAAAAATGTTAATAACTGTTTAGGTGATGGTAGAGAAGTAAACATTCTACAACGTTTTCACCTTTTCTATATGTTTTAAATGTTTCATAATAAGATATTGCGAGGAAAAGGAGGGATGCATTATTGAGTATAATTAAGTATTATCTCAGGCAACAATTACCAAACAGACAAATAATATGGTAGCAGGGTGTGGGGCCGGGCAAGTTTAAAAGGAATCCTCATGCTTGAAACAACTGGAAACTGCTGCTTTGGAATCAGGAAGCTCCAATAAAATATTCCCAAGGATTAAACCAAAGCATAAAAAGAATTAGAAAACATCATTAAGTACATGAGCACACTAACTGTAAGTCTATAGGAGCCCTGGAAACTACTTCTGTGCAAAGAGTTTCTATCTAAATTATTACTGCTTTTTTCCTCAGATTTCAAGTGGAGCACTGGTTACAGGTACCTGACAAAGAACCCTGGATCTCCATATCTACCAGCTAATTGCTTTGAGTAAATAAGGGTGTAAACAACAGATAGGCCACGAATCTGCACTTTGTTAAACAGGCCCTAGAACTAAACACTATAGCGTAACTCTTTCACGTGATTCAACTTTGGTTGTTATTCTGATGTATACTTTTCCTCATCACCAGGATATTTTTGCCTCTAACTACTCCAAGCGCATCCTTTCATTCTCTCAGTAAATATTTACTAAACACCCACTGTTTGGCAGGCATTATGCTAGGTTCTAGGCATACTACAGTGAAGATGGCAGACACAGACATACCTCCAATGACTCACAATCTACCAGGTAAGAGCAGAGTGCGCTGCTCAACTGCAAGAGGAGCCACAGCACATTCGAACACCTTGGAATCATGTTTGGGAGGAAGGAGAAGGGTTCCTGATGGAACAGGTAATAGACCCACTTTACAGTGAACTGAGAAATGGACCAAAATGTCATGTTTGCAAACCTCCCAACATGGAACATTTTAAAAACTAAGAGGCATACAAGACAACTTGGACTTAATTTTTAACATGTGAAAAGATCTCTAAGAAAATTAGAATGATGAAAACACTCAAGGCCGCTGTTCTGTTTGAAGCCCTCATCATCTCTGGCTAATATAAATGAAACAGCCCCTCAGCTAGTGTCTCACGACTTTTCCCTTGCTATTTCCAACCCATCATCCACCATCCACACTGCTTTCCAAATTAGCATCTTATAAAAAAATCTGATCCTCTTTTATCTATCCTGATGCATTTCAGCGGCCTGAGACAGAAGCAAGTCTTCTAGGCCCTGATTTCTCCATCCTCATCTCCTCACACCCCGCAGAGATGCCACCCTTCAACTGCAATGACGCTCTCACTCATCTCTTGCTCTTTCGTGACAAAGCACACACTGCTTTTCTTGCTTCCAAATTTTTCATAACCAACTGGCACACCCTCGCTTATCAGTCAAGAGCCAATTTAAATGTCATCTTCAAAGATACCTCTCCCAGCTCCTGCAAGTAGAAGGCATTGCTCCCTACTGGCACTCATGAACCATGCTACCCACACTCCCATCATGCATTTATCTGTTCCCATGTCTCCCCCATCACCCCACTAGGCTACGAGCGCTTCCAAGGCAGGGACCTCATAGGATTTCTTTGTATGTTTTCAATACCTAGCACAAAACAGAAACTGCTATAGCTCAGTTTCATACTATACTCAAATATAGGGGAAAGTGATGCTGATAGACGTTTGGATACAGCACGACAACTCCTGGAGCTACATTCAGTTAGCAGCAAAATCTAAGCACCTGTTCAATACAGTGGGAAACAGGAGAAAGACTTAATAAGACTCATGCTAGCAAAAAAAGGGGAAAGAGGAAGTGCCAACATGAGGAAGCAAAGTGTTCCCTGTCTGCTCTGCACCACACCCTCCTCCACCAAAAACTCTCGTCCCCACACAAGAAGGGTCAAGTGTATGATGATGTAGGGAGAAAGCTGGAAAGTGCCAGGGATACCTCGAGATATAGGGCTGAGAAAATACTTTGCCTTCTCCAGCAAGGATGCTATGGTAACCAAAAATGTAAAAGGGAAAAAAGCATGCTACAGAGAAAACTCCTTTCTCTGCACTCCACTCCACTCCCAGCCTTCCTCAGTAAGTACAAAAACACAATAATGTAACAACATAGAATTGATTTAAAGAAACCGTGTTCTTTTTATAGCTTAATCGTTAATTCCAACTTTATACAGAGAAAAACTAAATAGCGTATCAGAGGTTCCTCTTTGCTCAAAGCAGCTGAAGTGTTTTTATCGCTTTGGGGTAAAATCCTACATATGCCAAACTATGTCTATGAGAAAAAACAAAAGGATGGAACTGGAAGAAATTAAGAAAATGACACAGGGGCCAGGCGCGGTGGCTCAAACCTGTAATCGCAGCACTTTGGGAGGCAAAGGCGGGTGGATCACTTGAGGTCAGGAATTCAAGACCAGCCCTGGCCAACAAAGTGAAACCCTGTCTCTACTAAAAGTACAAAAATTAACTGGTCGTGATGGTGGGTGCCTGTAATCCCAGTTACTCAGGAGGCTGAGGCAGGAGAATCACTTGAACCTGGAGGCAGAGGTTGCAATCAGCCAAGATTATGCCATTCCACTTCAGCCTGGGCAACAAAGCAAGACTCTGTCTTAAAAAAAAAAAAGAAAAAAGAAAATGACAGAGGGAAGACAGTGATAGGAAGTTTGAGAAAAGCTGAGGTGCCTACTGCCCATTTGATTGTAGGGTTTTTGGTGTTTTATTTTACTCATTTATCTATTTTTATTTTATACCATAGCAACTACCAATGCCTGGCTAATGTGGAACCACCAGTGCTGCCTACCTTTTAGCTGAGTACTACAGGAGGAAATTCTGTAAGCACAGTCACACCTTACATGACCACTAGCAAACATCAAAGAATTCAGCATAATGTAAGTACAAACACTGTTTCATGAGAAATGCTAAAATGCTACCAGCAACGAAAATAATGGTTCAGGCTTTGAATGATGATTCAATTTTAAATCCTTAAAAACAATGCAGTAGTCTGCAAGTACCAACATTCTCAGAAGAAAATCTCTTAAAGGATTCAGCTAATACATATGGATGAACCAAAGTCCACTGGGACTTAAAATAATTTTCAAAAGATTCAAGTTGAATATGATATAGTGACAGTTTGCATGAATAAGTTCCAACAGCCCTTTGACCTCAAGCAGAGCTGCTTTTCTCCCCACACCACTCCCTACAAAAGAAATATTCAAGTCATATTCCTTTCTCAAGGATTTATCAATGCAAGATCAACCCCCTTGCTGCTCAAAAAAAAAGAATGTTGGTTCTTTTTACAGTTGCCATCCATACAAAACATGTAGTCTATAAGATTAAGGCTCTTTTATTTTTAAGAAATAGCAAGATGTTCTATTATGCAAATAAAGCAACCCTCTGTCTACGCCAGTGCAGAACACAGACTCAGACGAACCAAAGGGCTGTAACACCCCAACTCTCTCTTATCAGGAAAGTCCCACGAGCTCTCAAGTTTGACAAAAAACAAAGCCTACTCTCAGCGGCCTGGGAGTTGATGCATGTGAGTGAATCCGTCCTGGTCATTGTTTTCTCACAATATTTCTTCACTCATTGCTCACAAGGTACTCAGCAGTATCAGGGTTTTGGCACCAGTAAACTGCTTTCAGATTACAGGTTGATGGTCTACACTTAGGCAACAGAAATAATAAAAATGAGCAAAAATTTTGCATTCACTCTACTCAAATCTGGTTTCTGTTTATGAAACACTCTTCAATAGGTCCAAATTACCCCCAAATTTCAAGCTCCCAATCATCTCTAGTTGTGCAAGAAATGGTACTGAGTACATAATATAGACCAGACACTGGATCAAAAGATAAGTGGCACAGGTTCTTCTAAAAATCTTACAAACTTTTGAGGAATTGGGGTGTGTAAATCAGTAAGAGTACACAGTATAATGAGTGCTACAAAAGACATTTTCAATATACTGTAGTTATTGCATAAAAGTTTCAACAACTCCACTTGATCAGAAAAAAAAGGCAAATAATGAATGACAATCTTAATCTCGTGAGCACTCAGAGACTCCCTGGGCACTGTGCTATGTGCTTGAAGTGTGTTCTCTCTTCCCATCCTCATAGCAATTCTATGACGTGGGTATTATTAGGCCCATTGTACAGACAAGAAAGCTAAGTCATGCAGATGATGATAAAATAGAGCTGGGAGTCCCACCCACAGGTACCTAACTCTAGGAGGATATGGCATCTGAACCATGCATAGAAGGAGGAATAGAAAGGGGACAGAGGAAGGGCAAGAACTCTTGAATGGTAACAGCAAAGGCAGAAAATATTTGTGGCTTCCTTATTATGGCGCAGCAATTCAATGTTTACTTACCAAATTACTCATGAATACATATGTTGAAATTGCATCCTACCTAAAAAGTAATCCAACAATATTGCTTTTCTCCTTTCTTGTATTTCATAGATTTTTTTCCCCACCAAACTCGACCTATGTGTCTTTTCATTATAAGAAAGAGCCAACTGGGAAGTTGATGTGCCACTAACAGTCTACAGCTATTTGGTATAGAGAACAACTGCACAATAGTGAGAACAGATTAGGTTATAAAAAAAAAGTATCTAAAATACCTTAAACGGTTAATACTTTGTACATCAACAGTGTTTTTAAGAGAGTAGTCTGAAGGAAAGGTTTGAACATTTTGAATATATGGTATATGACTCTCTTCTAAAGGATTTTTGTTGTTGTTTGTGAAGTAAAAGGAATCTGATACTTAAGCTCATATAATGAATAAAACCCGGAAGGACTTTCAAGATTATTAACAAAAATGGTTTTTTAAATATGATGTATGTCAATCTAATTTGTTTTGACCAAATCACATACATATCTTCTAAAGAAATATACTATTATATCATTAAGTACACTAACAATTCTACCCTACAGAACAATTTTCTTAAGCTGGAATTGTGTGGCATTACAAATCACAACCACTAGGTGGAATCTCAATTACTGCCATTCAAGATCAGGAAGACCGTCAGTAATAACCCAGTGCTAAATGGAAAGACAAGAACTCTTGTGGGCTATGAAGGATCAAATTCTGTTTTCCTGAAGATATCAAAAAATTTTACTTGAATTTTACACCAAATTCAAGGGGAACATAAGCAAATGTTGGAAGACAAAATTAGAATGTAAGAGCATTTCACCCAAATGGAGGTTAAAAATACAATCTCAATGAAAGATCAAAAAATTCTGGAAGGAAAACAAGCCCTATAAATCAAATATAAATGACAAATGAGATGTTTACATAGAAATAGTACATAGGTATGACAAAATAATCATCCCTTTTATAATAAATAATTCAACATGGCTAATAGCAAACAGTCTTCATTCCTGGCTCCATGAGAAAGGTGACTGATATGGAAAAGAGGCAAGGCAAATTCAGTAAATGTAAAGGAATGAAGAGAGCAAAAAATGGGTACAATTATGGAAACTGTGTTTAGTCTAGAGAAGGCTTGCCTACTCACAGTAAGTTACTGTAGAAAGGTAAAAGGCTTAACAAGTTTGTTTAGTCTAGAGAAGGCTTGCCTACTCACAGTAAGTTACTGTAGAAAAGTAAAAGGCTTAACAAGTTTCATAAAAATTTAAGATCAAAATAGAGGAATCACTTCTAACAGCAGAGTCCTTCTCTGAAAAAGAAAGTTTCAGAAGAGAAGTCAGTTATTACGTTTTAAAATGTAAGGAGCAAATAGGATCCTCAAGTGAATTAGGGTAGACAGGAATTTCTCAGAGGCCTCTCCTGGTCTATGATAGGATAATGCCACATACAACCAAGGACCTGCAAAGGGACCTTACCCAGGCAACGCTGTTCACATAATTAACATTCTCCTTTAGGTGATAAAGAACAGTGGGCTCCATGATCACTAACCAGGATATTTCTAAGTCACAGAAATTAGGAAGGAAGAAAGGAACTCAGAAAACAGACACACTACAGTGCAAGGCAATAACCGGCGAAAAATAGGAAACACTAATGTTAACTTAAAGCCATTTGTTTCTGTTTACATGATTAATCTTTCTAAGGTAAAAAATCTCCTTAATCTTCTTTACTGATAATCTTTTAAACAGCACAAACAACTTGCTCTGCAACTAACAGGAAGCTCATGCAAAATTCAATAGCTCTGCCTAGTTTAGACTGGAGCTAGCAGGATATTCAAATCCTGAGAGGTCAGCTCAACCTACACAGTGCAGAATATTAGCTCAGCTTCTGAATGCATCACTGCCTATTTCTTTTGATTTCTGTTTTACTTCATTTCCTTTGATGGCAGAGCACACACCTAACAAGCACAGTGAATCTTATTAACACCAAAATTTTTCCTCTGCCTCTTCTTCATTCTTCACCTACTTCTTTCCCTCTTGGACCCACACTGTCTTCCACTAACAGGTTGGAAACCTGGGGACCAGAGCAGGGTTTCCCAAACAAGAAAAATACCTTTCCAGTGTCCTCACAAAGCCTTTCCCCATCTACAAACAAAGCTTTGTCATGACTCAAACCAGGTCATTAACTCATCCACTAAGTTTCACTTACCTTTTGGAAGGATCTTTCTGAAGACACAGTGAAAGTAATTTTCTAAAGGACTTGCCGTACTTTTTCATCATTTCTTTATCCTCTACCCCTGTTTCCAAAGTGGGTGGATCATTTTGCAAAGTCAACATTAACACCTGCAGCAGAAACAAACATGAAGACAGAATCTCAGTATAGCAATGACCACAATCTAGTTTTGAATTTTTCATAAAAGTATAAAAGACCATCCTTGATTAGATACAAAGTGCTTTCCCATGATTTTAACTTTGCAGAAATTGTGTATTCAAAGTATTCATTGCCACTGCAAATCTGTTCATGCCCCCTTTAACCTTTTTGTTATTCCATTGATAGAATTTACGAAATTTGCTCTGTGTGTTAAGAATGATCCCAGACACAGCTTTCTGGGAACTGGCTCTTGTACTCCTTCGAGGAGCACGTAGCTCCAGCACAGGCTGGTTGGGAAAGCGGCTGGAGGAGGAGAGAGAGGGCCAGAGAGGCAGTGATTTTTCATGTGTACAGGTCATTCATAAGTAAGGAACTGCCTGTACTCAAGGCTTCTGTAACACATTACTAGCCCTAAAAATAAAACCACAACATCCCAGGAGGTAACATGATTTCCTTTTTAAAAAAATGAGAAAACATACAGAAAATTGCTAAAAGGCTTGGCAAAACTGAGAGAGCCAGACACTGAAGGACAGCCAGAATATAACTGAGTTGCTAAAAACTGTCATCAAATCCAAAGTCCTTGCTGCTTTTGGAGAGGGACAAAACAAAATAAAATACAGCTTTAAATCAAAAAGGTAAAAATTCCACTCTTTCACACTAACTTCAAAATGATTTGTTATAAAAAAAAAAAGTAGAAGGCATAGAAAACTACTGGCCTGTACAATGAATACACCTCATTAATGCATAAATGAGCCTTAATTTATGCAAATGCTATACATGTTAAGCCTCTTTTCAAATACTTTCAATGTGTGAATAGATGAAGGATGAAAGTGATGGCTTATTGTTTGTGAAGGATAATAGCCAACAGGAGAAAGTAGGGGACTGGGAACTCTGAAGAAAAGTCCTAGAGGATTCCAGGCTGGGACAAGCAGGTGCGACTTTTAATTTAGGTGGAAAACACTAAGAAGAGGCAAAAGAAAGAAAAACTGAATGAAAATAAAAATCCTTCAGGGTTACTTCAGTGCTTTTTCTCCAAAAGATCACTTCAACTGTTTACACTTCAATTTTAAGTTTTCTGCTAGCATAATCAGGTATATGTATATACATGCACATACTCTAAAATCTTAACCATGTTAATATATATAAAACAAAAAATGAACTACACCAAAACCTTAGTAGAGACTGTCTGTGGTTGATGAGATTATGGGTGATTGTTTCTCTTCTTTAGTCTAACTTGCACATCCAAACTTTCTACAATAAGAATATATTACTTCTTTTAATCAGTAAAACTCACTTTTTATCCTTGGTTTAATAAACCCTCCTAAATTTTTCCAATAACCATGAAACAATCATAGACCATATTCTCTGTAAAATGGCATTATAATTTCACTAAACTATTTCAGCCTCAAAACAAAATCCAGTTGGGTAATGAGCCCTGATACCACTATCTCAGAACTAAGAGAAATAATGGGGTATAGGCCAGTTAAAAGAATAGCAGAAACATGAGAATAGCATGTAAAACATGCTATTTCCTAAAAACACTGTGGTTCATTTATATCAGATGAGTTGCCAACATTGCACTGTGAGAGGAGGGGTAAAAATGTTGTAGTCCCCTTAAAAAGAAAAAAATAAGAAAGCCCTGAAAATCTGGGAAATCCATTTGCAGAGATGACATCACTGTAATCTATTCTGAGATTTTCTTTGGGAACCTGGAGTTGTTCTGCTATCAAGAGAGTAATGACCAGCATCTGTCATAGCTAACCTCCGTCGACCAATCTGATCACATTATTTTCTCAACTCTGTGCTGAGACTGTAAAGCAAGCTTCAAAGCTGGGAATTATGCTACTTTTGTCCTATTCTGTCCACTGAGAAAATCAGACAACATTCAACTTGGCTGCGTTCCTCCATTAACTCTCCTTGGGTCTAAGAGAAGAATGAAGATGTTCAAGAGAATTAGAAAACAGATTCCATCCAATCACATTTCAACCCTGACATAGCATTTTCAATTGTAATTACTTTCATGGGAGGATACTTGTGATAAGGCGCTGCTCCTGTTGCTAATTCAATGGCAGTTATTCCAAAACTCCACATGTCAGCCTTGAAGTCATAGCCTCTCACCTAACAAAGAAAGCAGGAAAAAACACCATCATACAGCAGGCATGTTACACATCATCAAGTTCATATCATGTCAGAAATCCACAGCTGTTTATGTATAACTTTCACGTTCGTTTGCTAATTAGCTAGCAATTGAGAATTAAATCTTAGTTACATGACGCATTCTACTAAAATGATAGATATAAATGAAATTAATGATCTGTATAATTGTACTGTGTCCATTAAAAAAATTACTTTTTTTTTTTTACCTGTTCCATGACTTCAGGGGCCATCCAACATGGGGTGCCAACGAATGTTTTTCTTACTTTATTTCGGGTAACATCACCCCCTGTTGCTAAGAATGCACTTACCCCAAAATCTGAAAGGGAAAAAAAGAATACCTTATTTTATGTAAGACATTATGGTTTAGAAATTGTGACTGAGCATGTCTCTTCTTTGTGAGTTTTACAGTGGTGATGAACTGTTCCGAACATGTCTATGGCACTCTCTCGGGTACACACAAGGCAGACCTGCCCTCTGCCATCCCTTGTACCTTGCAGAACACCATCACTAGTAATGGGCCACAAGCCTGCCAGTCTAAAAGCTTAGCAGACCAATTTAAAGGGTCTTACTTTCAGCTGAGACATATAAAGATAAGATAAATAAAGCCAACATGCCCGAGTTTGTCCATATCCAAAAAAGCTTAGTCAGCAAAGATTGATTTTCTGGACGATTTTCGTAAGTACAGATGCAATGGACTGTAGAAGTAAATCATATTTTTCTTAACACTCATATACCAGAAGTTCCTTTCATGAGAAGATGAATTAATTAGGCATACTGTAGAGGTTGAGCATCCTGAAATGACTGTGACCAAAAATGTTTTAGATTCTGGATTTTTTCTAATTTTAAAATACATGCATTATACACTCAACTAGTTAAGTATCCCTCATTTGAAAACCTGCAATCTGAAATATCCCAATGAACATTTCCTTTGAATGTCACTTCAGCATTCAAAAAGTTGCAGAATTTGGAGCATTTGAGATTTCAGATTTTCTGACTTAGGGATACTCAACCTATATATACATACAGGCATATGTGCAAAAATTCTATTTGTATGTACAGTACACAAGGGAATGCCGGGCGATTATTAATGCGCTATTCTTGCTTTCATTTTTACATAACAGTTAAAAGTAGTTAATAAGTTAAAGTACCACCTACTCAAGACTAGTGTACCTATGAATGATAGCCAGGTCAAGGACTGCTAGATAGTGAGTGAGCTGGTAGGCAGTAATAAAAACAGGTAGTCAAACCTCAAAACACCACAGCACACTGTGCAGTCTGAGCCCCTGCAAATCGCTCTCATATACTTTTCCTTTGCTAGTCCCCTTTGTTGGCTGTCACGGTGACAGCAATTACCAAAAGACAACCTCTAGCATAAACCAAGGTCAAAATGTGTTAGCATCTGTTGTAGGCCTATAAGGTTAGCTTATGCAATGGTGACTTAACAACACTGTAACTAATTTCCTGAGTAGAAATATATTGAATGTTGCATTTTATTTATATTTAAATTTACTTGTACTCCCAACAGGATTTCAACTACAAATAAAAGGAACAAAAATTGACAAGTGGAGTCTTTGTTCCAACTGCTACTCTCATGTTCAGATTGAATAAAAGTAATATATTTTTAAACTGCTAAATAATATAATATGCCTATATGTTTCCAACTCTAAAACCCTTTTAATTCTTGTACTGCAACCAGAAAACTGAAGTCTTGTGAAAAGAAATCTCTGGAACCAGTCAGTCTCCTGTGGGTGGGAGAAGATACAATTCATTGCCTTAGAAAAAAGTTAGGCAAATTAAAGTATTTGTAAGCATCTACTGTATCTGGCTGGAAAAAAATATATATGATAAAGCTTTTAAAGCTACTAATTTCAACTTAATTTATATTTCTAAAAAGAAATATAACAAATCCAACATTTCATTTTCACTAAAATTTTATAATAGGAAATAAATACATATCATCTATAAATTAAGGATATGGGTAAAAGCTACGTTAAGGAAAAATTGATTTGTTAAATGCAATTGAAGCAACTCTGTACTCTTAACATCTTCCTAAAAGACATAATCCAGGAGAGATCCAAGATGGCCGATTAGCAACAGCTCAGGAATGTAGCTCCCAGTGAAAGCGCAGAGAACGAGTGGACGCCGCACTTTCCGACGAATTTTTGTTGCCCACAGACCGGGAGATTCCCGGCAGAGGAGCCA
>CAUYQU010041956.1:0-21189 GCA_963574635.1 Cheracebus regulus
GTTTTCCTTTGGCGGACGCCCCTTCCCCACAGAGCCGGACCTTCCCGGGTTCGCTGTGCTTGCTGTGAAACTCTCAGTCCTCAGCGCTTCCAATTGCTGTTTTCCTTGTGGGGATGGGACCAGCCGAGCCCATCCATCCCGTATACTCCGCACCGAGAAGCGCCGTGCTGAGGCGCCGGCAAAACAGCCGTGCCGGCCAAAAGAGTCATGCTGGCGACCCGTGTGGCTCCTCTGCCGGGAATCTCCTGGTCTATGGGCAACAAAAATTCGTCGGAAAGTGCGACGTCCACTAGTTCTCTGCGCTTTCACTGGGAGCTACATTCCTGAGGTGTTGCTAATCGGCCATCTTGGATCTCTCTCTCTCTACTATATTTTTTTTAAGTTTGTCTCTTGCAATTCCATATGTATTTTAGGATCAGCTTTCCATTTCTGTAAAAAAGATCATTAGGATTTTGATAGGGATTGCACTGAATCTGTAGATTATTTTGAGTAGTATTGCCATCTTAACAATATTGTCTTTCAATCATTTATTTAGGTATTTTAAGATATTTTTAGCAGTTTTAAAAAATTTTTTCCATACACAAGCCTTGCAATTCCTTGGCTCAATTTATTTCTAAGTATTGTATTCTTTCCAATGCTATTGTAAATGGAATTTCTTTCTTAATTTAATTTTCCTACTGCTCATTGCTAGTGTATATGAAATATAATGGATTTGTGTATGGTGATTTATTCTGCATTTTAAAAATTTACTGGCTCTAACAGTATTTTGTGGATTATTTAGGATTTTTAATTGATTAATTAATTTTTTTTGAGTTGGGGTCTTGCCATCTTGCCCAGGCTGGTTTTGAATTCCTGGGCTGAAGTGATCCTCCCACCTTGGCCTCCCAAAGTGCTGTGATAACAGGAATGAGTCACCACATTGGCCTAAGATTTTTTAATATTTAGGATCATGTCATTATTTTACTTGTTCTTTTCTAATTTGGGTGACTTTTATTTCTTTTTATTATCTAATTGATCTGGCTAGAACTTCCACTACAATGTTAAATAGAAGTGGTAAAAGTACTTTTTTTTTTCTGAGATGGAATCTTGCTCTGTTGCCCTGGCTGGAGTGCAATGGCACAATCTCCACTCACTGCAACCTCTGCCTCCTGGGTTCAAGTGATTCTCCTGCCTCAGCCTCCCGAGTAGCTGGGATTACAGGCACGCATCACCATGCCTGGCTAATTTTTTGTATATTTAGTAAAGACTGGGTTTCACCATGTTGGCCAGGCTGGTCTTGAACTCCTGACCTCGTGATCTGCCTGACTTGGCCTCCCAAAGTGTTGGGATTACAGGCGTGAGCCACTGTGCTGGGGCCCAAGCAGGCATCTTTTTTTTTTTTCTTTCTGAGACGCAGTCTCTGTTGCCCAGGCTGGAGTGCAGTGATCTTGGCTCATTGCAACCTCCACCTCCCAGGTTCAAGTGATTCTCCTGCCTCAGCCTCCTGAGTAGCTGGGACTATAGGCAACTGCCACCACACCAGGCTAATTTTTTTGTATTTTTAGTAGAGACAGGGTTTCACTGTGTTAGCCAGGATGCTCTCGATCTCCTGACCTTATGATCTGCCCACCTTGGCCTCCCAAAGTGCTGGATTACAGGCGGCAGCCATTGTGTCTGGCTGCAAGCAGGCATCTTTATGCAATTTCTTTAGACAGTATGGTTTTTCCTGGGAGGTGAGAGGTAAGAGTGTGGTAGCCTCCAGCACACATTACCTGCTGAGAGAAGATTCCCTAGAGTGTGAATGGCTGTTATGGGCCTGTCCCCACTTCTGAGCAGAGTGCAGTCTGGTACACAGGTCAGAAGTTATTACATGCCACCTAATATGTTTTCCTCTCTGACAAGTTTGGCCACAGAAAAGTTTGCTGTGGCTCCTCAGCCACCAACCCTTGGCAATTTTCCCAAACCTAAGTACATCAGGACAAGTGCAGAAGTGAACCAAGAACCATCGTATGAACAAATATTGTTAAGGCCTTTGTCTTACACATGAGGCAACTGGGGATCAGAGAAGTTAAGTGATTTCCTCAAGGTCACAGGGCTAGGAATGAGTCACAGGGCTAGGAATGGAAGCCTCAGCTCTGAGCTAGAGCCAAAGTCTCCTGACTTCAGTGCTCCTTTCATTCAACCACATTCTATTCAAATGGATGACCCCATCTAAAATATCAGATAATTATCTCTAAATCCATTTCAGAATTCAAACAATTTCAGTTTAGGGATTACATGATGTGTGCTTCAACATAATCATTAGTGTTTACCTTTCAAAATATTTTTTTCTTGAGTATGTATTCTGTTTTCTTTGGCACTGGTATCGTTACTTTCACTCTTGGACCAAGTGGTTTAGGTAGAGTTGATATCAAACCCAATGTAAGAGGAGACACGAAACCCAGGGCTATCACAACCATAGAGTTTTGTGCAAGAATAGGCACATGCCCATTCAGAATCATTGTGTCACAATGAGACTTTTGCTGGGATTGCTGAAAAACAGGAGGGAGCCTCTTTACTGGTGGAACTTCTAGCAGTAAAGATGAATGCAACCAGGAGCGTGAGGCCACTTGTTGACTACCAAGGAATCCATGAAAGGGGAGGGCATAAATGAGAACTGGAGAAATATTGAATCCTAGAGGCGGAGGTTGCAGTGAGCCAAGGTCACACCACTGCACTCCAGCCTGGCGACAGAGCAAGACTCCTTCTCAAAAAAAAAAAAAATATATATATATATAGAAACAGGAAAGCAGGTAAGTACTAGAGTTAGTTAACTCATCAGTGCAATGATACCACTGAGGACACAGAATCCTTTCCACATAAAAGTTTGGGCATAGATTCAGAAGAGGTGGGACTTTGGAGGTATGAGATGGATTCTGACAAATCTGAATCCATCAGTGTGAACCCCCAGGTTCCCTAAAGAGTTGTTCTTTTCTTTCCCTCCTTTCTTCCTTTCTTCCCCCCTTCCTCTTTTTCTCCTTCCTTCCTTCTTGTCTTCTTTCTTTCCTTGTTGAGATAGGATTTCACTCTGTTGCCCAGACTGGAGTGCAGTGGTGCAATCAGGCCTCACTGCAGCCTCGACCTCTCAGGCTCAGTTGATCCTCCCACCTCAGCCTCCCGGGTACCTGGGACTACAGGTGAAAGCTACCATGCCTGGCTAATTTTTTTATAATTTTTATAGAGATGGAGTCTCACCACATTGCCCGGGCTGGTCTCAAACTCCTGGGCTCGAGTGATCTGCCTGCCTTAGCCTCCCAAAGAACTGGGATTATAGGCGTGAGCTACTTTGTCCAATTTCTCTTTCTTTCTTTCTCTCCCTTCCTTCCTTGTTCCCTTCTTCCCTCCCTTTCTTCCTTGCATCCTTTCTTCTTTTTTTTGAAATAGTTTAAGATTCACAACAAGTTGTAAAAATAGTAGTGTTTCTGCGTACCCTTCACCCAGTTTCTTCCAATGAGGAACCAAAATACCAAAACACTTTGTAAAAATGAGAAAACTGACCTTTCTACATTATTAACTCAGGCACAGACCTTATTCAGATGTCATCAGTTTTACATGCATGCCTTTTTTTTATGAGGTGTTTAGTTCTATGAAATTTTATCATATGTGTGGATTCAAATAAATATCACCACGATCAAGATACATAACTGTTCCATCACCACAAAGAAACTTCCTTGTTTTACCCCTTCAATAACTATTCTTCCCCCAACTCTAACTCCTGGCAACCAAAGATTTGTTCTTTATCACTACAGTTATGTCACTTTAATAAAGTTATACAGGCTGGGGCGTGGTGGCTCATGCCTGTAATCTCAGCACTCTGGGAGGCTGAGGCGGGTGGATCTCACCTGAGGTCAAGAGTTTGAGACCAACCCGACTCTACTAAAAATACAAAAATTGGCCAGGCATGGTGGTGCATGCCTGTAATCCCAGTTCGGGAGGCTGAGGCAGGAGAATTGCTTGAACCCAGGAGGCGAAAGTTGCAGTGAGCCGAGATCAGGCCACTGTACTCCAGCCTGGGTGACAGAGACTCCGTCTCAAAAATAAATAAATAAATAAATAAAAAATAAATAAAGGAAATTATATATCAGCCAGGTGCAGTGGCTCATGCCTGTAATGCCGGCACTTTGGGAGGCCAAGGTGGGCGGATCACCTGAGGTCAGGAGTTTGAGAACAGCTTGGCCAACATGGTGAAACCCCGTCTCTACTAAAAATATAGAAAAATTAGCCTGGTGTTGTGGCAGGTGCTTGTAATCCCAGCTACTTGGGAGACTGAGGCAGGAGACGCACTTGAACCTGGGAGGCGGTTGTTGCGGTGAGCCAAGATCAGGCCACTGCACTCCAGCCTGGGTGACAGAGCAAGACTCCATCTCAAAAAAAAAAGTTATATATCAACCTCTGTGGAAAAGAGTAGGGGGAAAAAGAATGTTATATAAATGGAATCATACAGTATGTTGCCCTTGATATTCATGGGCAAACTGTTACATGAATTAATATATATATATTTTTTGAGACAGAGTCTTGCTTTGTCACCCAGGCTAGAGTGCAGTGGCCTGATCTCGGCTCACTGCAACCTCTGCCTCCCGGGTTCAAGCAATTCTCCTGCCTCAGGCTCCCATGTAGCTGGGACTACGGGCGCCTGTAACATGCCTGGGTAATTTTTGTGTTTTTAGTAGAGACAGGGTTTCACCATGTTGGCCAGGCTGGTCTTGGACTTCTGACTTTAGGTGATCCTCCTGCCTTGGCCTCCCAAAGTCCTGGCGTTACAGGCATGAGCCACTGTGCCTCGCCAATGGTTTGTTCTTTTTAATTGTATAGTAGAATTTCATTCCCTTGAGCTTTTTTTTGTCAATGAAAACACTTCTTTTTTCAATGTCTGAGAATATTAGCCTTCTTGTGTTTGAAAACCATGTAGTGAATTTCTCTAAAGCAGTTTCTTGTCTCATCTGGGAGAAGATATATTGTAAGCAAAAATTGCAAAATTTTGCAAATTTACATTGTCAGAGACCTGAGAATATGTGTGGGAATGGGTTCTAGAAGTGCTAGACAAAAAAATTACAGAGCTTAACAATGGACTGGGCTGAATTTATACACATAGGAACACTTCCCAGAGTTTTCAGATGCAATACATAGCTCAAGCAGCAGGCTGGTTGACTGAAAACTAGAGTTCAATGTTGGCTTACTTTCAGGAGGTTGTGATACCAAAATGTCCGCAGTATAATTTCAAGGGAGGAGCTCAAAAACTTAGGGAGCAGGAAAAGTTTTCCCAGAGAACACTCTTCTCAGTATTCACCACTAAGATGGTTCCTTGATTTTAATTCAGAGTCACAGAGGCCAGATGTCAGTGCTCAACCACCAGAGACAAGGTGAACACAGTTACGAAAATAGGAAAAAGGGTCAGAGTGGCAATCGGAGTGTTTTAACTCCCATAAATTTTTGGTGGTGGCTATTAATCACAGTGAATTAAATATGTGGGCACCTTACTTAGGTATTTTTTGATCTATACAATTAGAAAAACTGTAGCTCCAGGGCCAGGTGCAGTGGCTCACTTGTAATCCCAGCACTTTCGGAGGCCAAGGCGGGTGGATCACTTGAAGTCAGGAGTTCGAGGCCAGCTTGGCCCAATAGGAAGAAACCCTATCTCTACTAAAAGTACAAGTTAGCCGGGTGTGGTGGCACCCACCTGTAACCCCAGCTACTCGGGAGGCTGAGGCAGGAGAATCACTTGAACCCAGGAAGCAGAGGTTGCAGTGAGCTGAGATTGCACCATTGCACTCCAGCCTGGGCAACAGAGTAAAACTCTGTCTCAAACAAACAAACAAACAAACAAAAAAAGAAAAAAGAAAAACTCTAGCACTAGGCAGCAGAGACCTGACTTCCTCACTTGAGTCCCCACAGTGAAGAAGGCATGGCCTTTCATCCAGGGCATGGTTGTAAGCCATTCTGCAGGTCCTTGACTGAAGAAAAGGATGGGTCCTTGTGAGGAAGGACCCTGTGCCAAAGCCAAAAATTTATCTCAAAATTCTTTTTCTCCCCCTTTTTTCCTCCTAAAAAGGGATCAGCAGCCACTTTTCAGAGTGAATGGACACTAGGGAAAGACAAAATTTCTTTTCTTGGAATTCCTATAAACTGGTTGATATGGCTTGAATCTGTGTCCCCTCCTAAATGTTACGTTAAATTTTAATCCTCAATGTTGGAAGTGGGGACTGGTGGGAGGTGATTGGATCAGGGGGGTGGATCCCTCATGAATGTTTTAGCACCATCTCCTTAGTGCTATTCTTGTGAAGATGAGTGAGTTCTCATGAGATCTGTTGTTTAAAAGGGCTCCGTATAGTATGACAGATGGATATACTACATGGATCTTCTGTCAAATGCTGACAGTAGAATTTCAGTGCAAGCCTGCAATGTTTTAGACCTTCTAGTGCTCTGGCCCTTTAAGAGGAGCCTGCTTACTTTTCACTTTCACTATGTAAGTTTCCTGAGGCCTCCCCAGAAGCTCAGCAGATGCCACACAGTCTGCAGAACTTGTGAGCCAATTAAACCTCTTTTCTTTATAAATTACCTAGTCTCAGGTATTTCTTTATAGCAGTGCGAGATTGGATTAATACATTGGCCATGAGTATGCCAATTCTTGAGGAGCCCAGGAATCCCCTGGAGTCCATTGGTCAGAGTGGTAGCTTATGGTAGTCATATGGTTAATCAGACTGGCTCCAGTGCATTATAGTGATTCCAGGGAACTATTTCCCTAGATTCTGAACGCGTACTTGAAATAGACATACTCCGCAACAGGAAGAATATACATATTAGTGTCTTGATCTATGGAGTGAGAATGTTACAGTAAGGAAGTCCAAATAGAAGCTTTGTCACTGTTATTTCCTACCAAAAGAGCAAACTGAAAGCAATACCACATCCCTGGGGCAATTGCAGAGACTGCCGACATCAACACTTGAAAAATGCAGGCATAGTGATTCTTATCACCTTTCTATTTAAGTTGCCTGTTTAGCTTCCCAAGAAAGATGGGTTCTGTATATTATTGTAAATTTAATCAGATGGTGACTCAGTGGCAGCTGATGTTCTAGATGTGGCCTTTTTACTGAGGCAAAGTGATATGCAGCTTCAGCTATCGTAGCCCTAGATCTGGCAAATGACTGTTTTCTAAGTATCATTTGACAAGTCCATCCCAAGCATATCATCCCAAGCATGTTGTTTTCACCTAGCAGGGGCAGCAGCATATCTTCAATATCTTTCCTCAGGGCTAGTCCAGACTACTACTCTCTGTACAGTCGAATTTTGCAGAGACCTTGATTTCTCACCATCTCACAGGACATCATGCTGGTCCATTACAGTGATGACATCACATTGATTTGATTTTGTAAGCAAGAGTGCCAACAACCCTACATGCCTTAGTAAGACATGAATGACAGAGGATGAGAGAGAAACTCCAAAACAATTTAGGTGTTATCATTTTGGGGAAGTTGCTAGAAGCCCAGTGGTATGGGGCATATCATAATATCCTCTCTAAAAATAAAAGGTAAGTTGCTGCACATTGCACTTCTAGCTGCTAAGAAAAATTTTATAAGCAACATACATCACGTTTATATTGCTCTGTCCCATAAGCCAGTTTTGAGTAGGTCCCAAAGCAAGAAAGAACTCTACAGCAGGTCCAGGCTACAGAGCAAGGTTTCCTGCCAATTGAGCCATATGATCCAGCATAGCCAATGCTGTTGAAATATCTGGTGACAGAAGTACATACTATACGAATCTTCTGTCAAATGCTAAGGGTAGAATTTCAGTGCAAAGTCTAGTGTTTTAGAGTAAAGCTATACTGTCTTCTGTCAGTAAATATTTTCTCTATGAGAACTAGCTCTTGTTTACTCCTGAGTTATGGATGAGACTAAATGCCTGACAATGGAATACCACGTGAGGTACATGCTTTGAGCAGGTGACCAATACATGGTGTTCCCATAGTCAGAATAGACAGGTCCAGGAATAAAAGGGTTGATGTGGCTCTTCTCACTATTACACTACTAAATAACCATGTTGGGAAATGTTTTTGACTTCCATATATTTGTACTCTCCAAATCTCATGGTAAAATTTGATTTTCAGCGTTGAAGTTGGGGCCTAATGGGAGTTGCTCGGATCATGGAGGCGGGTCCCTCATGAATGGCTTGATGACATCCTTGAGGTGATGAGTGAATTATCTCACTTAGTTCCTATGCGAACTGGTTGTTGAAAAGCGCCTGGTACCTCCTCTGCTCTCACTCCCTCTTCCCTCTCTTGCCATGGGATACCTGCTTCCCTTCACCTTCCACCATTGGTGGAAGCTTCCTGAGGCCCTTATCAGAAGCAGATTGTACATGCTTCTTGTGCAGCCTGAAGAATGGTGGACCAAATCAATCTATTTTCTTTATAAATTACCCAGTGTCAGGTGTTCCTTTAGAGCAACACAAGTGGACTAAGATACCATTTCCTCAACTTGGTTTTTTCTGGTTTATAGGACTTATTTCCCAACTGAGAAATTTTTCCACCAAAGGAAACCATATTATTTCTACTGGATTAAAAGTCAGGACTGCCACTTAAACATTTTGCATTTGTCATACCACTGAACCAACAGGCAAAAAAGAGAGTTACTGGATTGACTGGGTGACTAATTCCATTATCAGTGGAAATGTGCTTCTTATTTTCTATGATTTGTGCTGCTTATTTTATATTAATTGCTATACTTATTTTCTTTTTTTCTTGTTGTATTAGTTTCTTAGGGCTGTGGTAACAAATTACCACCAATTTATGGTGCTTTCATTGTCAGAAGAGATAGGTTCTAGAGGCCAGAAATCTGAAATCAAGGTGTCACAGGGTCATTGCTGGTAATCCTTGGCATTTTTTGTCTTATAGTTGCATTATTCCAATCTCTGCAACCATCATCACATGGCTTTCTTCTATTCAAATCTCACTCTCCATTCTTGCAAGAACATCAGTCATTGGATTTAAGGTCTGTGCCACTCCAGTATGACCTCATCTTAACTTGATTACATTTGCAAAGACCCTATTTTTAAATAAGGTCATACTAATATGTATTGTGGGCCGATACTTTACCATGTCTTTTTGAGGTACACTATTCAATCTGAAACACTTCTGTATATAAAACCAATTGTTTCTCTCCTCTCTTTTTCCTTCTATGTATTTTTTCTTATTTATTTATTTATTTTTTTAGAGATGGGGGTCTCACTATATTTCCCAAGCTATACTTGAACTCCTGGGCTCAAGTGACCCTTCTGCTTCAGCCTTCTGAATTACTGGGACTACAGTTATTCTTCCTATTTTATATAAAAAGTGTTAGTGGTTATTTGAGACTTATCTTTTTTCTCGGTTAGTTGCCAAAAGGCTGTCAATTTTATTGGTGGTTGTTAATTTTATAATGCAGGTTACAGAATATCTAGGTGAGATTGTGGCTCAACTAGAAGTGGAATTAGTGTCTTCTGGGTATAGATATGGTAATGGTTACGAGTTTTTGCCTTCTCTTTACAGGGTGAAGTTATCTTCATTGTAAGTGGATTATTTGCATCTTGTTAAATGATATAGTTATCTCCCTGTCATATAGAAATTTAAGTATGGTAGAATAGTGAAAATGGTGCTTAATACCTGAAAGGGTAGGCTATTCTTGTTATTTGTAGGAGACTGATGGGAGATCAACTAAAGGAAGGAGAAGCCATTTTTTGTTTACTAGTTCTGATGGAGCTTCTGGCAGCTTCTAAACGCCTACACAGGCAGGTCAATTCCAGTAGTGCAGCATCAGGGTATGCCTTGCACTCATGGAACTCTGACTTTGACAGCCACAGTGACAATGGTAGATGATTTTGGGCTCCTAGTGCCTAAACATGCCAGGTACATGTATGACACAGTGGTCTCCAAAGTGAGATGCATCTGACTTCGGAGAATACAAATTTCAACATCTAAGGATGTGGGAGATGATCTATTAAGGTGAGAGTAAAAAATATAAAAAGTTTTCTATGTATTTTATATCTTATCCTTATATATTTTTGAGTATGTTTTATAACATGTATAACATGATAATACATCATCTATACATAAGTACATATATTAGAAATATATGTTAAAAAATTTGTATTTAAAAGATGTGTGATCAAAATCGTTTGGAGACCATTGGTAAACTGTTCATTTACAGCCCTTGAAATAGTCTTAGCAATATGATAGTGTTATAAATTCACAATATATTTAATAAGGGGATGGATGGATAAGAGACTGTTTTTATACAGAGAAATATGCCCAGTATTAGATGGGTTATAGTCTTAGCTTTATCTCTTAACTTCCTCTGCAATCCTGGACAAGTGACTTAAGCGATTTTGGCCTGATTGTCTTCATCTCAAGTATGAGGATGGAGCTAGTTCGAGGTTTTCATACTCATACTCAGTGGTACTCCAGCGGTTTTGATGAGTCCCTACAGAGTCTCTGCAAAGGTAGGAGGAAGAGAAGACTATAGGTGGGCTCCAGCCTTACTGCAGATGTTCCTCGACTTACAATGGGGTTACATAAATTGAAAATATTTTATGTTGAAAATGCATTTAATACACCAGCCTACATAATGTGCTCGGAACACTTACATTGACCTACTGTTGGGCAAAATCATCTAACCTCAAACCTACTTGATAATAAAGTATTGAATATCTTTTGTAACTTATTGAATACAGTACAGTGCAGGGTACAGTCCTGTTCGCTTGTCTTCATGATCACGAGGTTGACTGGGAGCTCTGGCTCCCGGCTGCCCAGCAACACTAGAGAGTATTATACTGCACATCTCTAGCCCTGGACAAGATCAAAATTCAAAATTTAAAGTACAGCTTCTACTGAATGTGTATGGCTTCTGCATCATCATAAAATCGAAAGTTGAACCACTGTAAGTCAGGGAAGTCTATATATTGCCTCATCTACAGTACCTAGCTCCTAGTATAGATAAAATGTATAGGATAGGAACAAAGGGTTTGGGGAAAGGGGAGAGCTGGAAAACAAAAAGAAAATCACTGGATTAGATTACCTCCTAAAATCCTTTTCCAGTTTAAGAAAGTACAGAACTTCACTTAAAGGAAAATAAAATTCTGGTATTAAAAATCTGATATTAAATATTGGCTGGGCATGGTGGCTCACGCCTGGTAATACCAGCACTTTGGGAGGCCAAGGCGGGTGGATCACGGGGTCAGGAGATCAAGACCATCCTGGCCAACATGGTGAAACCCCATCTCTACTAAAAATACAAAAATTAGTTGGGTGTGGTGGCTTGTGCCTGTAATCCCAGCTACTCAGGAAGCTGAGGCAGAGAGAATCACTTGAACCTGGGAGGCACAGATTGCGGTGAGCCAAGATCATGCCACTACACTCCAGCCTGGGTGACAGAGAGAGACCCCATCTCAAAAAAAAAAAAAAAAAAATCTGATATTAAATATAATAGTTGTCCTAGTGCTGTGGCTCATGCCTATAATCCCAGCACTTGGGGAGGCTGAGGTGGGAGGAAGACATGAGCCCAGGAGTTTGAGAGCAGCCTGGCAACACAGTGAGATCCATGTCTCTATAAAAAGTAAAAAAATAGCTTGGCATGGTGGCACATGCCTGTAGTCCCAGCTACTCAGGAGGCTGAGTGGGAGGATTGCTTGAGCCCAGAAGGCTGCTGTGAGCTGTGATCCTGCCACTACACTCCAGCCTGGTGACAAAGTGAGATCCTGTCTCAACCCTGCCCACACCAAAAAAAAAAAAAAAAAAAAAAAAAAAAACCAGTTTATGTTAATATTAGGCTATACCATAGTAAATATAAAATTCCTGGGTGGGCCAAAAACATGGAAAGACATTATGGATATATTTGATGTAAAATACAAGGTTAGCAAGGTTACACTATTAAGGATCTGACATGTCAGCTGGCTTTTACTTGAATTAATGTATCTTACAAAGTCAATCACAAGTATAATTTTTAACAGTGACTGTATGTTATTCTTGAATCTTTTCTTTTATTAACTTACACATTAATATGCTTAATATAAAAGTGAACAAAGAAAGAAGGAAACCAGAAAAGAGTTCAAAAAGAGTAGGAAGAATTGAGAGAGCAGGAATACTTAACAGTGCCCTTAATTGAATAGTTGAGTAACTCTAGCCATAATATATTTCAAATTTCCAGTGTGAAATATTTTGAAACACAAATAAAAAAATTGGCTGCCTTATTCTGAGCAAATATTTTAACATTGTTTGTTTCTAAAATAAGCTTTATTTGGCCTTTGGGACTCCATAATTGGTATTTTCTGGTTAGCTTTATTTACATAAAAAATTAAGGGCTGGGTGAGGTGGCTCACGCCTGTAATCCCAACACTTTGGGAGGCCAAGGTGAGAGGATTGCTTGAGCTCAGGATTTCAAGACCAGCCCAACCAGGGAAAATAGTGAGACAACCCTCGTCAACACTCCCTGCCCGTCTCTGCCAAAAATACAAAAAATTAGTTGGGCGAGGTTGTGTGTGCCTGAGGTCCCAGCTACTCAGGAGGCTGATGTGGGAGGATCCCTTGAACTCAGGAGGGGGAGGTTACGGTGACGGTGAACCGAGATCGAGACACTGCATTCCAGCCTGGATGACAGAGTGAGACCCTGTCTCAAAACAAACAGACAAAATTAAGAACATTTTATTTCAGTACATAATAATTCTTTGGGTACATTTTACATCCCCTTTCTTGTCTTTTCCCTTGATTACCCATTCTGCTGGGGTTTCCCTCCTTTGACTGTCAGGAAAAGCAACAGTTTATGCTAACAATGCATGCTAACAATGCCAACTGTGCTGGCCCGTGGAAACAATGGTTTTAAGCCCTACACAGCATAATGTCATTTGAATTATGGCAACCAGAAACTACTCTTATAGTCTTCGAATCTTCCTTTGAGTACTGTATTTTGCCATTAGGGACTGAATTTCGTCGTGAGTGGAAGCAGTTATTAATGAGCAAGGTTTGGAGTCTGTCTACCACTCTAATTGTGCATAAAGGCAAGACATACCCTCTAAAAGGCTTTACCGTTGCTCACAACATTCCATATCATGCTGTTCAGCTTAAAAACACACTACTCTGGTTTGAAATGTTTTCAATTTACACACACACAAATACCGGTCGTCCTAGATCTGTGGCATGATTTATTTCTGCCTTCGTTAAAAAATAAGACTGAAAGAATATGACATCCCCAAATCACACTTAGTTCGCCTAGGAACACTAGCTGTCAATGAAAGACTGAGCACAGCACAGCCGCGCGGCTCAGGCAGCCCGGGTCGGGTCCCACCTTCACTTCCTCCAGCCCCGCCTCCAGGACGGCCCCACCCCTTTCCTCACAGCTCATTGGGGGCGCGGCACCACCCGGCCGCAACTCCAGGGATCCGCCCCTGGACCCGCCCCTCGATCGCCCCGGGCTGGGGTTGGGCTTCCACCCACCCTTTTTCCAGACCGCGCGCATGCGCACTCTCATTGGGCCCTGGAGAGACGCTTGGGGATCGGTTTTCTCCTCCTTTCTTCCCGCGATCGCGCGGCTCTCTGAAACCCTTCCCACTCTATTATTGCCGAGGATCCCCCTCTTAGATACTCGGAGAAGGTGCCACTCCAGCCTTGGGTGCGGCGGTACCCGGATGTGGAGCCGCTCTCGCCCGGCGGGGACTCTGTGGCAGGGCGGAGCTCGGCGGCTGGCGCGGGGGCAGAGAGAAGGGGGCCTGAGGGCCCGGGCGCTCGCCAGACGCCGGGAAGTATCACCGCTGCCCACCGCGGAGGAGGCGGCGCCGGCGCTCGGGCGCCAGCCTAGGAGCGAGAAGCTGGGGGCGCAGAAAGTCCGGCAGTTAAGCTTGCTCCCCGCCGCCCTCGCCTCCCCCTCCCCCGGGCTAGCCTCCCCCGGCCCCCTGCGCTCCTCGCGCTCCAGGCCGGGGGAGAGCGTGGTTTCCTGGCGGCCGTCGCTGTAGCCTGGCCCGGGAGCCCCGAGGAAGCGGGAGAGTCCCCGCCCACGGCCCCCTCCCCTCTGCCCTCTTGCCGCCGCCGCCTCAGAGCAGCCGCGGGCCGCTCTCCAGTCCGAGCGGGGGGCGCGGCGGCGACGGCTGGGCAGCGGCTGTGAGCTCGGTTGGGACAGCGCCGCCGCCCCCGTGAGTTATTCCCACGTCCCCCGGGGCTCGCTGCCGCCTCCGCCGGCGCCGAGAGTCCGGCCCGGGCCCAACTCCCTCACGGGCCCCCCGGCGGCAGCGGCGGCGGCGGCGGCAGCGGCGGAGCCCACCGCCCGGGCCCCGATGAGTAACTCCCGGAATAACCGGGTGATGGTGGAAGGGGTCGGCGCTCGGGTAGTGCGCGGCCCGGACTGGAAGTGGGGGAAGCAGGACGGCGGCGAGGGCCATGTGGGCACCGTCCGGAGCTTCGAGAGCCCCGAGGAGGTGGTAGTGGTGTGGGACAACGGCACCGCTGCCAACTACCGCTGCTCCGGGGCCTACGACCTGCGCATCCTGGACAGCGCGCCCACCGGTAAGCCGCGGCCACCTGGCCCGGACCTGCGCGCGCGGGGACAAGGGGCGAGCTGCGGTGGGCGTCGGGGTCGCGGGGAGAGGCCGGCGGTGGGACACCTGGTGGGCAGCGCCCGGCTGGAGTGAGCGGAAAGGGGAAGCGCCAAGGGAATTCTAGGTTCAGAACGGGTGAACAAAAACTTGTAGAAAAGACCCTCTCCTCCCAAGGGAAATGATGGCAGCACCATCACTGGGATGCTTTCAAGCCTGGAAGACACAAAGCATCGGGAAGAGAACAGACACAGCCCCCCCACCCCCAACCCGACTCTTCCTCTTGGGAAGGGATCTGGAGAGGCCTATCTAATAAGCCATTGAAATTAATCAGCCACCAAGTGATAACTGTCTGAAGGGAGGCTTGCCTTGCCATATGGTGCTCAGTTGACCGGTTACAATTGCCTAGGGGCCGTTGGTACCTCAGATTTGTGGAAATACCGTTTTTTCTTACCGCCTGTGACACAGAATGACTTGGAGTTCAGTAGCTGAATGTTACTTGGGACTCTGTGGAATGATTTTTCATCTAAATTGTTCAATTTTAAATCTTTATACCAATAGAGGGAAGAACAGCCTGAACTCCTGAAATACTTCTTTGTGTTCAGTACTTTTTTCCAAGTGGCGGATCGGCATAGGGGACATCTGATGTTCTTTTTTTGTTACATTAACATCCCGTCTCAGTAAGATGATGTCCAGATCTTATCCATTTCACCCAGCAGTGAGTCAGGATCCTTGATTAGTGAATCTTGATTAGTGAATTTTAGGGGTCTGTTAATTGACTCTAGAGTTTTTAAATGATTAAATCAAAGGCTTACTTTCACAAAATAAATATCAAATTCATTTTCATATAGATTCATCTTTGTTATTATTTATCCTTGATTCTGTAGAAAATAGTTCATATTTAAAATTGGATACTTTTCAGAATTCCTAAATCAACTGCTTCTAAGACACTGAGTTTGTCAAAGCTTAACAAATCTTGAAATGGGCTCATAGTTATTATTAGTAGCAATAAAAAAGAAATTAACACGAGCCGACTCAGTTTTTGAACAGGTAATTCATAAAACTGTGTTCTTTAGCTAGCTTTTAAAAAATAATTATTTTTATTAAAACAATTTTTTTTTTAGAGACAATTGTCTCGCTTTCTCGGGCTGATCTTGAACTCCTGGCCTCAAGCAACCCTCCTGCCTCAGCCTCCCAAAATGCTGGGATTACAGGTGTTAGCCACCAGGCCAGGCTTTAGCTAGCTTTTGAACATTAAAAAGGGTGTATGTACATCACTAGAAGAAAATAAAAAGATTCAGCAGCACGAAAAGGGGCAGGTATTGTTATCAGTTTCTTGTGTAGTCTTATAGGATATGCATGGCAAGCATGTATGTGAATATACTATAAATCTAATCCCCCTTTAAGTACAAATGATAATAAACTATATTCACTCCTCTGCACTCTTGTTTCTTTCACTAAGTCATATTGGTTATTGTTCCATTGTTTCTTGGCTGCATAGTATTCCACTTATTGGATACTAATTTGTCTAACCAGTACTTTATTGATGGGCATTTTATTATTTTATGTTTTCTTTACAATGATGCAGCGAATAAATCCTTGTACATAGATCCTTGTGCATATGTGCTGAGTATCTGCAGAAGTAGAATTGCTGCATAAAAACCTTGCACATATTTAACATTTCGGTAGATGTTGACTAATTACTCTTTGATAGTATTTTATGAGTTGACACTGCCAGCAGCAGTGTTTGAGGCCTGTACCTAATTTCTGCATACTCTTTTTTTTTTTTTTTTGAGACAGGGTTTTGTTCCTTCACCTGCAGTCTTGAAGTTTTGTCATGCTAGCTCAAGCTAGAGTCTGACCACAACTCTCTTTTTTGAGATGGAGTTTCACTGTTGTTGCCCAGGCTGGAGTGCAATGGTGTGATCTCGGCTCACTGCAATCTCTGCCTCCCTGGTTCAAGCGATTCTCCTGTCTCAGCCTCCTGAGTAGCTGGGACTACAGGTGCCTGCCACCACCTCCAGCTAGTTTTTGTATTTTTAGTAGAGACAAGGTTTCACCATGTTGGCCAGGCTGATCTTGAACTCCTGACCTCAAGTGATCCACCCGCCTTGGCCTCCCAAAATGCTAGGATTACAGCACAACTCTTTTTGGAGGAGCTTTTGGGATCAGTAATTGTAGCTTTATGAGGGAATTTAAGTTATCTAGGGTAAAGTGTAACAAGTTCTTTACTACAGTGATTTTTGAAGGTATATTAATGTTATCTATATGTTTGTAGTATGGGGTGTATCGGTCATATTAATAGTTGTATTTTATCTTAATGTAAAAGTAGATGTTTTTCAGAAGTAACTTTTAGAATCTTAGTTTAATAAGATTTGTTATATGTAGTGGTTTATCTTGTTCATCTCATCTTTTAACAAACATTTTAAGAGCAGGATAGATGCAGGATAGCCAACCTTCGTATGAAATACTTGTTGAAATATATTTTAATTTCTACGGTTCATATTCTTCAGGTTTTTTTTTTAAAAGAATTAAACAAAATTCTAAGCTTCTGGCTCTTGTTTTGCCTAGAACTATAATATTACTTTCAGTGTTTTCCTTTTTCTTCAAAATATTTAATAATTGGTGTTCACTGACTTTTTATTACATTGTACAAGATGTACTCAATATTAAGTACTTGATATTTGTTTGTATAATATTAAAATTTTAAAAATTACCTTTTCTTTTTGAAACAATTGTAGTCTTCCAAAAAAATGACAAAACTAGTAAGAGTTTTCTTTTGCCCTTTACCCAACCTCTTCAGCTGTTTCTTACCAAGTACAATGAGCAAAACCAGAAAATTAACACTAATATGGTAATACTGTATTAACTAATCCATAGACCTTATTCAAATTTAATCAATTGTCCTACTAATATTCTTTTTCTGTTCCAAGATTACACATTGCATTTAGTAGTCTCTTCCAATCTGGACTAGTTCTTCAGTCTTTAGTCAGTGTCAGGGTAATGAAAAACAATCTCATTATCTCTCAAATCGGGTGTTTCTGCTGCTTTTTCCTGGTTAAATTCAGATTATGTATTTTTGGCAAGAATACCATAGAAATGATGTTTTGCCCTTGTTAGTGCGTCATACCAGGAGGTACATGGTATCCATATGTCTCATTAGTGATGGTGTTAACTCAGCTAAGTCAGCAGCAATTTTACCCATCGTTGCTTTTGTACCAGCAATGTGATGCCAGTATGAAAAAGGTAACTAATATCTTACATATTATTGTGAAAATACTCTTGACCTCATGAAGCTCCTCAAAGGGTCTTGAAGATTTCCCTAGAGGTTGAAGAACAACACTTGGAAAGTCACTGCCCTAGAAAGAATCTCTATTTGAGCCCATAGAGGCTTGTATAAGAATGTTCATAGCAGTTACTATGGTTTTGAGAGAAATAAAATAAAATTTAAAGAAGAATGTTCACAGCAGTGTTGCATGTAAAAGGAGAAAATTGGAAAAAACTTAAATGTACATTAACAGGAGAAAGGATAACTTGTATGAATTTGTATAGTGTACCACTGTATAGAAGAGAAAGTTAATGTTAAGCAAATAAAGTAAGTTGCAAAAGAAAAGCTTGCAATTCACTTTATGTGGTATGTTAAAGTGCGGAACCAAACTATTTTAGGGTAGGGTTTTGCAGTCTTGGCACTATTGACATTTTGAACTGGATAGGACAATTTTTTGTTATAGGAATGTCCTGTGCATTGTAGGCAGGCATCCCTGGCCTCTACCCATTAGATGCAGTAGTACCCCACCCCCTTGTGACTACCCACAATATCTCCAGACATTGCCAGATGTCCCCTCGTGGGGGGCATAATTGCTCCCAATTGAGACTCATTGGTTTAGGGATATGTACATGTGCGGTAAAACTACACCACAAAAAGGTAATGATAAACACTAAATTCGAGGGAGTAGACATCCTTATGGTGAAGGGAGTGGAGAGCACAGTTGGTGGAAGTACATCAGGGGCGTTTAAGTATTTTGGTGATGTTCTGTGTATTAAACATACCCCATGGTGAGTGCATAGGTGTTACATACACACACACACACACACACACACTTTTTTTTTTTTTTTTTGGGAGACAGAGTCTCACTCTGTGGCCCAGGCTGGGGTACAGTGGTGTGATCTCAACTCACTGCAACCTCTGTCTCTTGGGTTCAAGTGATTCTCCTGCCTCATCCTCCTGAGTAGCTGGAATTATAGACGTGTGCCACCAAACCTGGCTAACTTTTGTATTTTTAGTAGAGATGGGGTTTCACCATGTTGGCCAGGCTGGTCTCACACACCTGACCTCAAGTGATCCATAGCTTTGGCCTCCCAAAGTGCTGGGATTACAAGTGTGAGCCACCGCACCCAGCCTGTTCTATATTTTTGTGTCTGATGTATTTTTGTACTTAAAAAAAAAAAGTCTTTTATTTATCAGAGGGATAACTGAGGTTGCCTTTGATTATTCATCCTTTGTTCCCTAGTTCCACCTACATTAGATGAATAGAAAATTTACTGTAGTATGATTGGAAATTAAGAAAAGGATAATCTTCAACATAAGATTCTTTGCAACTTTTCTGGGAGTTAAGGATTCTGGAGTGGTTGCATCATTGTAAATCTTTCAGATAAGATTTTTCTCACTACATGTTGAACATTTTGTCTGGGAGTTGTATGTGGGTCTGTAATACTTTGGCATATCAGCTTAATTTTTTCTTTCAGGAGGCACATGATATGTTTGAATTTATGGTCTAGGATGGTTAAACTTTGCAGAGAGGAGCATTTAGTATCTGTTTGAGTGATATAACTTCTATCTTGTTTCCACGTTCATTTGGCTCATTTGTAGTGAACAAGAAGATTTTGGGATTATATGGGATATTATTTAATTAGTTTGAATTTAATTTTGTAAAGTCTGTGATCAAGTAGGTATAGTTGATTTCTTATCATCTAGGCACTGATTTTATAGGAGTTGGGGATAAGTGTGTTTTTATTTGCACTTGCTTTGTGGTTACTTGACTACCACAAGTAACCACAGTGTTGTTACCAGAGATAATGGAGAAAATGAAAGTAGATTTCTTATTAGATAATACAAAGTTAGAGGTATAGAAAATCAGCTTCATTCAAAACTAGCTTCTGGTCATAGTTCATTCAAACTGTTTTTGGGGTAGTTCTTTGTCCTTTTTCTTTGACCGCTAGCAAAAAATGCCTCTTGGGTCATATGTGAAAAAACTTCTCAGATGTTTTGTATTCAGCTGAAGGTTTAAAAGGGCTGACCCTGGATTTAAAAAATGAAATGAATTAATAATCCTCAGCTTTTCCTTTTCTGAGTCCCCTATTCTGATCTGTTTCTCGAACTACAGTAGAAAAGGGTATTGTCAGGGCACAGAGCTGTAGGAAAAAACAGGACTTGAGGGAACAATGTTTGGGGAACAGGATGCCACACCTGGAAACGATGAAATATCACAAAATATTTTTTTACTAATGACATCTGCAAGGAAAACCTTATATCCTCATAGATCCTACTATTTTAAAGACTTCTGTAAAATGTCTTTCTTATTTTATTTCCATCCACTAAAACAATGTTTGAAATTATAAAAGTCTATCTAGTTCTTAATAGTCCCTGTAGATTGCAGCTTGGTTCAGCTGAGGACTTCAAGAAATCAACTAGTAGACCCCTGTGTCAGTACTTCTCAAACTTAAACACACAGATCACCTGGGGACCTTTTAAAATGCAAATTCTGATGCAGTAAGTCTGGGATTCTGCGAGCTTATTTCTAATAAGCTCATAGGTGATGCAGATACTGCTGGCTCATGGACACTTTGAACAGCAGAGTACTAAGTAACTGTTTGTCTACTTGAGATGCTCAGAGTTTCTGTTTTCTCTTTTTCCCTTTAACAGATTCCAAGCCTTGATTATTTGTTGGTAATACATGTCTTTAAAACTAGATTGGCAGCGGTGCATGCCTGTAATCCGAGCACTTTGGGAGGCTGAGGCGGGTGGAATACTTGAGATCAGGAGTTCGAGACCAGCCTGACCCACATAGAGAAACCCCGTCTCTACTAAATATATAAAATTAGCCGGGTATGGTGGTGCATGCCTGTAGTCCCAGCTACTTGGGAGGCTGAGGCAGGAGAATCGCTTGAACCCAGGAGGTGGAGCTTGTGTGAGCCGAGATCACACCATTGCACTCCAGCCTGGGCAAGAAGAGCAAACCACATCTCAAAAAACAAACGAAACAAAACAAACAAAAAACCAGGTTGACAATTGTCATTATTAGTCGGGGAGAAGAGAAATGTGTACAACTATAATAAAGGAGCATGTAACACCTTTCTAATACATGGCATTTTTTTGTAAGTATAACGCTGTCTTAATGTGTATTTCTGATCCTGTACTTTTCAGTCTGTCCCTCTGATTAGATTAGATGTTTCTTTTTAAATGTGTTCCCAGGATATTGAGAGATCCAAGATGGCCGATTAGCAACAGCTCAGGAATGTAGCTCCCAGTGAAAGCGCAGAGAACGAGTGGACGCTGCACTTTCCGACGAATTTTTGTTGCCCATAGACCGGGAGATTCCCAGCAGAGGAGCCACACGGGTCGCC
>CAUYQU010041958.1:0-28298 GCA_963574635.1 Cheracebus regulus
GGGGAGACCCATGGAGACCCAGGGCACAGTGGGACCGCCAGGACCCAGAAGAGATGGCGAGGGGGAGAGTGAGCCATGGAGACCCCTGAGAAACGTGCAACAGCCAGGATCCAGAGACGGGAGAGAGAGCCATGGAGACCCAGGGCACAGTGGGACCGTCAGGACCCAGAGAGATGGAGAGAGGAGCGCGGACCGTGGAAGCCCAGGGCACAGTGGGGCTCCAGGACCCAAGAGAGGGGCAGGGGGAGGGGAAGAGGTAGGATGGGGGGACCCTGCCATGGAGACTCCTGGGCACCATAGAGCAGCCAGATGGAGACTGGAGATGGAAAAGAGACTTGAAGGGAACACAGATAAGCTCCTTGACCGCCCCGTCATTTGCCGTCCGCCGACTGTATACCAGGCCCTTCACTAGCTGTCCTTCCACATAGGGAGCAAAAGTGTTTTCGCTGCAAACACCATTTCAGCCTCAGTTAAAACTGTATTTCAGACTACACAAGAGAAAAAAGGGCCATTAAATGGTTCTCAAGAGAGCT
The DNA here is from genome assembly GCA_963574635.1 of Cheracebus regulus. Lineage (NCBI taxonomy): Eukaryota > Metazoa > Chordata > Mammalia > Primates > Pitheciidae > Cheracebus > Cheracebus regulus. The sequence continues at coordinate 534 of CAUYQU010041958.1, forward strand.
GTTGACACAAGTGCCTCTGGGAATACAGATCACCGGATGTAAGAAAGACCAGGAAGAAAGTGAATACGTAACACACCATTTACAATTTAAATGGAAACTCTCCTTATTCTGCATCTTATCTTATACTTGAGTCTGTAATTATGTAATTATAACCTCACAAATGCTACTAAGGGAAATTACACAGAATGCGTGAATTTCTATCAGGGGATGCTAGTGACGGAGAAACGGTGGGGATTAAGGAAACCTTTCTTGAGTGAACTGAGACCCAAAGGCTCAGTGAATAACCAGGTGAAGAATGAGTTGGAGTCTGTATTTCAGCCTGTCTTGGGCGCTTGTGCATCATCATAACAGGAACATTTACATAATGTTTACTGTTTTTCAGCCTCTAGTCTAAGTGCTGTATATAGAACACTCATCTAATTCCCAACTTGAGGACCCAGATGTCATTAACACCCCCATTTTACAAAGGATGAAACGGAGCTTAGGTAATTTGCTCTAGGCTACACTGCTTAGATCTGGTAGTCAATGGACGATAATTACTTATTGAAGTAATCACTGGGAGAAGAGTTAATCAGAGAGAAACCTATAAAGAAAAGGAGTTAAGAGAGACCGTAGCGTTTCGGACTGTATGGCTTATGATGGGAGACGCCTCTTCACATCTCTCTTTGTGAAGGGAGATACAAAGAAAGTCATTTCCCTCTACTAAAAATACAAAAATTAGCCGGACATGGTGGCAGGCACCTGTAATCCCAGCTACTCAGGAGACTGAGGCAGGAGAATCGCTTGAACCCGGGGGACGGAGGTTGCAGTGAGTCCATCGCGCCACTGTACTCCAGCCTGGGCGGCAGAGTGAGACTCCGTCTCAAAATAATAATAATAATAATAGCAGAGGACTCCAGCTTTAGTTCCTACAGGGTAGCCTATTTACCAATGTGTGTACTAAGATGATGGCAGAGACCCAGAGGCCAAAAGTCTGCCCTGCTCCATTCTAGGGAGGAACACGTACTACCCACAGGAGCCTTCAGTGGGCTTCGGCCCCAAATAGGAGGATACCCATTTATTTCCCCCGTTGCTTTCTGGGATCCTTCCGCTAAGCCACGCCCAGGGTCTCGGCTCCCGCTTCTGGAGCATGCGCCCCAGTCCCCTTTCAGGGCCCGCCCCTCGCCTGCGCATGCTCGCCACTCCCTCCCCGGCACCTATCTGGAGCCGCCCTTGTTCTCAGTGGTCGCAATATTAGTGGCTCCCGCGTGGCGCACCCCTTACTCCAGCGCCCCGCGCCGCAGCTCCCCACGGAAGGTGCAGCAGGAGCGGCCGGGGCCGGAGCCCTCTGTGCTACCGGCCACGGCGTCCATCGTCAGGCCCCTGAAGAGATCTTCGTAGGCCAAGATGGCGAACGGCAGCTCCCAGCGCGCCGCCTGGCGACGCACGGCCGCCAGCGCCGCGTCCCGGTAGCCGCCGATGCCCTCGTCGACTGCCACGAGCTGCAGTGAGATGCACAGGCGCAGCACCAGCGCGCGTAGCACGTGTGCCAGTACCGTTGAATCCTTGCCGCCTTAGGCGCCCACGGCCACCACCGCGCCGGGCGGCAGCAGGCGGCCCGCGAGCACCGTGTGCAGCACCTCGGCCTTGAAGGCGGCGCAGAAGCAGGCAACGCACATCGCTTGGCCCGAGCGCGGACGGCGGAGGGCGGCGCGTGCAGCGTGGCAGGAGGCACACTACGAGGTGGGCATTGCGGGAGGGGTCAGAGGAGACGGGTTACATGTGGATTCCGATTGCAGCGTCACTGCCTTTGAGGAGTTTCTTGGATAGCACCCCTGCGTGGCATAGACCAGGGGCAGCTGTGCACAGGCTGCTCCTAGCGGTGGGGACACTGCCTCTAGGAAGGAGTGCACTAGGCCGGTCCAACCCGCTTCCCGTCTGCGCCTGCGCAGGCACCAGCGTGGCGCCGGAGTTCTTTGCCTGTGGTGGTTCGCTGCTCTCAGTGTAAGGATGGGATAGACTGTTTTTATTTTTTATTTTTTTTCAGATTTTCTGCTGTTGAGGGAATATGGCAAGAGTTTAAGGGGGCGGAGAAAGGGATTAGTGTGAAAAGGGAAGATTTGCGCTAAGCGCATTCCTAGGGTTGGGCCGCGTCGCAGGGATGCAGAGAGGGCTTTTGCGCGCGCCCTGCAGCCGTGGGAGAAGACGCATGCCCAGGCCGAGGGTCAAGGCCGTGCGAGGGGGGTGGGGGGGGCGCTCTGTGCATACACGGAGCTGAAAAGTAGCGGTTTCAGATAAACACGTGTGCCCAATTATCGGGACGTGGACAGTTATGCACAATCGTCAGTCTGACAGCCCCCTGCCAGGTGGAGGCCAGGATGGAGGGCAGGTAAGACCCGTGAGGCAAGCTCCCAAAATCAAGGAATGGAGCAGTCTCTCCATTTGCTCCCCATATCCAAGCCTTGAACCTCCTTCCAACGCCCCCCTTCCCGAAACTGCTTCCTCCTCTGTAGTCTGAAATCTTGCCTCTACTCCTGAGAGGCCCTTGATAAGGAAGATTGAGAATGAAGGGTGATGGGAGACACGCCTCGGGCATTTTGTGACCACCTCAAGAGTTGAACTTTGGTAATTGGAACTCACTTATTTGTTAATCCTTTACCTGTGTGCCAGGCCCTTTGACCGACTGGCCTGATGCACGGGGACACAGGTGTATCCAGCCTGGTCCAGAGATAAGGATGATAAATCTTAATGTGAAGGTATCAGATGTTAAGGGCTGCAGGAGCCCAGAGGTTACAAGTGCTGCAAGCCAGGACGTATTAAAACAACGGCGATTAAGCCATTAGCTTGTGCCAGAGGCTGTGCCCTGCACTTTCCACCCACCGTCTCAGGTTCTTCGTCTGTAAAATGGAGATAATAACAGTATCTGCCTCAAAGTTTGAAGATTAGTGGAAAGTGTTTAGAACAGTACTAAACAATAAGGACTTATTATTTTCATCTCATTTAACACTCATAATCAAGGGTGGCTTCCTTTACTGAGCCAGGCCTAATTTTTACTTTGAAAGCAAGCAAGGGTAAGAGTTTCAAAACCTCAGACATCCTAAAGAGAGGGTTAGTCAGTGGTTCCCAGCTGGGGAGGGTAGGAGTGATGTGGTCTCCCAGGGAAGACAAATTACATCTGCAAAGATCCTATTTCTGAATATAAGGCCACATTCTAAAGTAGACATGAATTTGGGGAGGGGGACAATATTCAACCCAGTACCACTGAGTTGTGGGGTAGGCAGGTTTCTGACCACTCTAGGCCTCTGCACTTTCAGATGGCCTCTTGAAAGTGATCATCCCAGAGAACCTGACAATGGAGAAGGTGGTAGAGAAGAACCCACTGGTGAAGCTGGGAGGCCAATACCAGCCACCTGACTGCTGGGCACAGCACCACACAGCGGTAGTTGTGCCCTACTGTGGGCAAGCCCAGCATCTGAAGTACCTGCTCTTCCACCTGCACACCTTCCTGCAGAGCCAGCAACTGTACTACACCATCTAGGTGGTGAACCAGGCAAGGAAGGACTGGGAGGGGCAGAGGTAGGAGGACAGAAGGGTCCCAGCATGGCAGGGCTGAAGTTGGCACTCTTTTTTTTTTTCAGACAGAGTCTTGCTCAGTCACCCAGGCTGGAGGGCAGTGGCAAGATCTCGGCTCACTGCAACCTCTGCCTCCTGGGTTCAAACGATTCTTCTGCCTCAGCCTCCCAAGTAGCTGGGGCTACAGGTGCATGCCACCATGCCCAACTAATTTTTCTGTTTTTAGCAGAGAGCAGGGGTTTCACCATATTGGCCAGGCTGGTCTCGAACTCCTGGCCTCATGATCCACCTGCCTTGGCCTCCCAAAGTGCTGGGATTACAGGCGTGAGCCAGTGCGCCTGACCTTAGAAGTTGGGACTCTCTAAGGTGATAGTGGTCTGGGTTAGAGATTTTCTGGGCGGCTTAGTTTGTGAGTCAGGAAGAACTTGAATTAGAGGATGTTGGAGCCAAGGGCTGTAGGTTTGGTCTAGACTTTCCAACTCTGAGATTGGCTTAAAAGGCTGTCTGAGGCAAAGGCTCAGTCCTGCTGAGTGTGGGGCTCCTTGAGACCAGGGCTGCCCAGATTTTACAGTAAATCCTAAGAGGCAAATTAAAGTACTGGATTTGGGGTTAGTTATAGGATTGTTTAAATCCTGGCCTTGCCTATTACTAGCTGTGTTGTCTGAGTGTGGAATCATTCATTCATTCAGTCATTCAGCATGCTGTTATTCAGTATAACTGTATGAACTTGGAGAACTTATGCTCTTTGCCAGTTTTCATTCACCATAGAGATGATAATAACACTTCCATTGTTACATTATGGGAAGGAGTCATATCTAATGGAATGCCTTATATTAATCAATAATGTAAGACAGGCCAATGCCTAGCACATATCATTGCTCAATAAATGATTGCAATTATGGTGATTATGAATGGTGATGATTCTGAGAATGATGGTGGTAGTGCTGCTGCTGCTGACGTGGTGATGATGGTAGTCATGTTGATGGTGATACTCAAGGTGGTAGTGGTGGTGGTGATGTTAGTGATGATACAGTGATGTTAATGAAGGTGGTGATGATAATGATTAAAGTAATGGTGATGATGGTGGTAAAGATAGTGGAGGTGAGGTGATTATGTTGACAGTGTTGAAGGTGATGAAGGCAGTGATGTGATAATGATGGCAATGTTGATTATAATGATGGATAGTGATGATGGTGATGATGATGAAAAAAAATAATGATGATAGAGGAAGGGGTGGAGGAGATGCAAACCCCATAGGGATTCCTGGGCTTCTGAGCCAGTCTTTATCTAGTAGGAGCCGAAACAGAGATAGAGGTGATCCCTTATCATCCCTAATCTCTGCCTCTCTTCGATGGCCCCTCAAAGGTGATGATCTTCAAGAACACTGCAGATGGCCAGAGAAGGGAAGCCGAGATGCTGAAGTTACTGACTTTGACTTGAATGGGGGTGGGAAATACAAGAGAAGTTTCTCAGGGGAGTAACCTTTGCATTGCATCGTCCTTGACAAGTCTGGGTTTTCCAGCTATACAGTGGGAAAGAGAAGGCATTCAGGGTGGGGGAATGGCACTTGAGAAGGCGAAAGAAGATTGGCCTAGTAGGTGGGGGAACACTGCTGCCTGATGGTGAAGACAGCTGTGAGCATGTGTCCACCCCAGGTAAACAACACTGCCTTCGACCAGGACAGGCTATGCATCATGGGGTTCTGGGAGGCTATGCAGGAGGAGGACTGGGACTGTGTCTTCTTCCATGATGTAAACCTACTCCCAGAAGAGGACCACAACCTCTACACCTGTGACATCTTCCCTGCCCATGTGTCTGTGGCCATTGACAAGTTCAACTACAAGTAGGTAGAGGGAGGGGACCTCCTGTGGGGGACTGTTGGCCAGGCCTTGCCTTTCCTTGCATCTCACCGTACCTATCAGTGCAGTGAGGTTAAAGTCAAGGGTCCATTCCTTGGTCCCTAGGGCTGAGGTAGGGAGGGAGTGGGTGATGGGACATGGAGATACCCTTATAGATGGTGAAGAAAATTCCTTTGAGACATGGGTGTCAAGTGGGGATGGGGGTGGTTATTGACAGAAGAGTCAGAAGATGTACTTAATAAAGTGGTGAACTGAGAGGTTGTTTTGGAGTTCAGAGGAGGGGAACATGGGCGAGGTCTGACTGGGGGTGAGGAAGGAGCTATTCTGGGGTTCTGGGGAAGAGGGGCCATCAACACAGTCACAAGATGGCCCTGCCACCTGACTTAGAAGAGGGGATGTCCTAAGAGTCAGGTGAGGGCCATCCCAAGGGTCAGTGGAAGGGTTACCCTGTGATCAGAAAAGGGGACATCCCAGGGTCAAGATGGAACTATCACAGAGGTCAGGGGAGAGGTCATCATAGGCTAAGTGGAAAAGGGCCATCTAGAAACACCTTGTAGAACCTGGCCAGGAAAAGTCGGGACCCTCCCCTACAAGGAAAGCTGTGCTTCTGACTTTCTGCCGCTGTAGTCTTCCCTACTCAGTCCACCTTGGAGGGGTGTTTGCCCTGCGCCCTATTCACTACCTGAAGACGAATGGATTTTCCAGTAGGTACTGGGGCTGGGATGATGATGACGATAACATTGCTGCTAGGTGGGAGGCCCTGCTCCAAGGAGCCCAGCAGAAGGGGCTGCAGGTCCTGACATGATGAGGCAGGTATGGGCCACCCTGGACTGCAGGGGACACGGGCTGCCCTGGACTGGAGGGCTGGCCTATGGTATGGGGACCCTGTCAGAGACAGATGTTTGGCCTCTATGCCCTCCCGTGTCCCTGGAAGGGTATAACTAAGCAGGATGCTCCTATCCCAGCCCCACCTTCTCTTCTGATGGTACCATATGCTGGAGGGGCTCCCAGAGTGGGGTCCCCAGGTGATGCTTAGGAATAGGGGAAGCCCATATCTGAGAAGGGAGGCACCTCCTGGGGAGTCTTTGGAACCTCTAACCAGTGTATCTACACTGTAGGCTCAAGTTTTTACACCTGTCCTGGGCCCCTGCCGCCTTCCCTGAAACTGAATAGGGTGCCATTCCCAGGGCCCAGGTGTACACTGTTTACCCCCACACCAAGTAATACCCGTCACCACCATGGAGAGGCCTCTGAGGCCTTTCCACCCCACACCAGTCACGTCTGTGGCCTGCCAGCCCTTGTGCCTGGACTCCCCAGGTGAGACTCTTCTACTTTTCTCAGGAGGTGGGACATGGTGACTGATACTACACCCCTGGACAGGGAGAGGTCAGTTAGACACAGAACAGATTTGCTCTCCAGAGCCCAGCATAGGCTCAGGCCTGTGCCTGTTCCTGACTAGCTGTGTGGGCCCCTGTCAACCTTGAAGGGATATGGAGACTAAAGCTATGGGTGCCCATCTCTAACACTCTCCCCCTTCTGGAAAGGACTTTCAACTGTCTGGAATCTCTCACCACAGTCCCACACCCAGCACAAGGGAACCCAGGCAGTCTCAGGGATACAAGGTCCCACTAAAATTCATCAGCACTTGGTCTGCCCGTGCAGTTCCAAGGGCTTAACACAGACCCACTTCTCACATCAAATGCATGGAGATCGGGTACTATCATAATCTCCCTCTTGTAGATGCGAAACCTTTTGTAGATGAGACCAAATAACTTGCTGAGCAGATGCAGAGGGTAGAGAGTGGAGCCAGGAATAAATGCAGAAGCCTGGCTCCTGAGCCTGTGCCCTTAAAAGATTATGCTGGTCTGCTTCTCAGAAGTATTTGTAACAGTCCCCTCTCCCTTTTTTTTTTTTTTTTTTTTTTTTTTAAGCAAAAAAATGTATGTGTGGGGAAATAAGTAATCAAAACTGGGAATGGCTAAATAAATTATGTCAGGTCAACCTCTTGGAATATGTGTGCATGCAATCCACCATAGATTACAGAATGAAAAACCATGCACACACATGTAAAAGAACTGAGTTTTATAAATCAAGGAAAGAGTGCTTCCACAGGTACATGATTATGAGCATAGTAATATATGTGTATGTGTGTGTGTTTGTATCAAGTGTTGGCAAACATTTTCTGTAAAGAGACAGAGAGTAAATCTTGGGGGTCATCTGATCTCTACCAGAACTACTCAGTTCTGCCAGTGGAGCAGAAAGCAGCCCAGAGAATACATGTCCAAATGAATATGGCTGTATTCCAGTAAAATTTTATTAAAAAACAACAACAACAACAACAGTTGGTAGGCCATATTTGGCTAATGGCCACAGTTTGTTGACTCCTGGTGTGTATGTTTAGGGGCCTGTGTAAAAATATGAACCAGACTAATGGCTGGCACCGATTATGCAGAGACTTGAAACAGACTAATGGTTGGCACGGTTATTTATGGAGAGGCTCACTATAGATGATAGAGATGGAAAGGGAGGGCCAAGCTGAGCTAATCCTAAAAGAAAAGCTATAATATAAAGATCGGTAAACATTATAGAATCTCATGCATTTACCAAAAAATGTACTTTCATATGTATGTATAATAAAGGAGTTAATCATTATTGATATATTCTCATGATATAGATATTCAGTAGGGAATAATTTTTTTATAAAAACAATTAGATTCTTTTAAAAAATAACTGTAATCTACCTACACCTGCTATGCAGTGAATTCTGCAGCAAACCCTGCTGCACTGAGGGCATACATATATACATATGCATATATACAGATATGCTGACCTGACCATATACATATGTCTGCATATGCATATATACACACACAGATACATAAGTATACGTGCATACAGGTTGGGTATCCCTAATCTGAAAACCCAAAATCTTGAGACTTTTTGAGCTCTCACATGACACTCAAAGGAAATGCTAATTGGAGAATTTCATCTTGGATATTTGGATTAGGGATGCTCAACCAATAAATATAATGGAAATATTCCAAAATCTCTAAGTATCTGAAATCCAAAATGCTTCTGATCCCAGGCATTTTAGAGAAGGGATACTCAACCTGTATATGATATATACGCTTATATACATAAGGCACACACACACATAATATTGTCCTGTTATTACTCTGTTGGCACTTTAGAAATATTGATATCCCACAATAAACAGGGTTATCATTAATATAATTTCCCACAAACTTTACTATAAGTAATCTGTTAACAACCTGCTTGTACCATTCTTTACAGAAAGGCTTTTCTCAATGCATTAGTCCGAGTTTCTTCTCAGGAGGAGAATTTATAATCCTTAATGAGGCCAGTACTAAGAAGGACATTTCTGCTTATTTTTTCAGTAATTTCTCTCACGTAAAATAAAGTGTGACTTTGTCATGTGTTCACACATGCAGTGCATTCCTAGAATTTTTCTGAAGATGAATTCAATAACATACAATTAGACCTGATTCTGAGATTTTCTCTTCTTCAAGGAACTCAGGCAGTATATTTCATTTATGAATATGCCAATGAACTAGGAATTCATTTCTTGGTAAAGCCTTTCACAGAATAATTGCATTTGTAAGATTTGTCTCTGGTATGAGTTGTTTGGTGTTTATTGAAATTTGACCTGTTGTTGAAGGCCTTTGTACATTCAGAACACACGTAAGGTCTTTCTCCTGTGTGAATTCGCTGATGCACCTTGAGTTGTGGTTTCTTACTGAACGATTTCCCACAGTCAAGGCATTCATAAGGTTTCTCTCCAATGTGAGTTCTTTGATGGGTAATCAACTCTGATTTCTGGAGAACAGCCTTCTCACATTTATAGCAGACAAAAGATCTCTCTCTAGTGTGAGTTATTTGATGTTTATGGAAATTTGACCTGCCATTGAAGGCCTTCCCACATTCAGTGCACACATAGGGTTTCTCTCCTGTGTGGATTCGCTGATGCTCTTTGAATTGAGACTTGGAAGTGAAGGCTTTCCCACATTCGCTGCATTTGTAAGGCTTCTCTCCAGTGTGAATCCTCTGATGCATGCTGAGTATTGACTTCTGGTTGAAGGCTTTCCCACATTCACCACATACATGGTGTCTTTCTCCAGTATGAATTTTCTGGTGTATATTCAGGTGTGACTTTTGGGTGAAGGTTTTTCCACAGTCACTGCATTCATACGGTTTCTCCCCTGTATGAATTCGATGATGTATATCAAGCTGTGACTTGGAAGTGAAGGATTTCCCACAGTTGTGGCACTGATAAGGTTTTTCTCCTGTGTGGCTTCTTTGATGGACAATCAGGTGTGCCTTCTGGATGAAGGCCTGCCCGCATTCAATACACACATAGGACTTCTGCCCTGAGTGGATTCTCTGGTGCAAGCTGAGTGTTGACTTCTGGGTAAAGGCTTTCCCACAGTCACCACATGCATACTGTCTCTCACCAGTATGAATTTTCTGATGTATAATGAGGGTTGAGTTTTGGGAGAAGCCTTTGCCACATTCACTGCATTCATAGAGTTTTTCTCTACTGTGAGTTCTCTGATGTCTGAAGAGAGATAACATCTGGAAAAAGGCTTTTCCACAGTCATGGCATTTATAGGGCTTCTTTCTAGTGTGAGTTTTCTGGTGTGTAACCAATTCCGATCTCTGAATAAAGACCTTCCCACATTCTTTGCATATATAGGGTATATCACCTGTATGATCTGTCAGATATACACTGAGTTTTACTTGTGGGGTGAAGGCTTTTCCACATTTGCCACGTTCATGGAAGTTTCCTACACTATGAATTCTCTGCTGGGCAAAGAGGTGTGACTTCTGGGTAAAGTTCTTCCCACATTCAGAACATCCATCTGGTTTCTTCTGAGTATGAATTTGATATTGCATGAGTGACTGTCTATAGCCACACATTTTTCTACACTGATTACCTTTGCAAAATATCTCTTCTGTATTGCAAGCATCAGAAGACCTGTGGCTGAATAGCTGACCAGATCCAACAATGTCATCAAGCTGTTTTGTGTCATTGTTTTCATTCTGACCATTCGCTTCTAGGTTCAGCTTCAAACTTTTTGTAAATAAGCAACATTTCTGAGGTTGTTCTTTAGAAGAAACAAGGTGGGGCTTCGTGTGAATCATTTTCCCTCGGTCCTTATACTCACAATTGCTTTCTGTGTTAAATGTTTTCTTGTTGAAGAAAGCACTGTGACTCATGGGTTGAATTTGATTTTGCTCATCTCTCTTTGTACGGTCAGCACCCAGCCTCAGTTCTTCTAAAATGAAACACCATGAACCATTTGTTGTGGACTCACCTACTATATCCTTTTGAAATGATGCTTTCTTAGAAATCTGTTGTGGCATTTCGAGCCCAAACTCCCCTTCTGAAAGGAGAAAGAGAAGATGAAATAGACGCAGTGAACAGGAAAGAGGAGATATTGTATAAGCTGATTGACACTAAACACAAGGAAATTGCTGAGTCATGTAATAATGGTGCTAATGATGTTGACAATGAGCAGAAACATAGAGCCCTTATTATATGCTGAGCACTTATCTACATAACACTTAGCATGTGCCAGGCAATGGCTACATGGCATACACATACTCATTTAATCTGCGTAATGACCTCAGGAGGTAGCAATGATGTGTGTTCCTGTTTTACAAAGAAAACGAAGCACATAATGATTACGTAACTGGCCAAGATCACTTTGCTAATCTGTGGGGATTAGATTTGAACAACCTGGGGCCACTTACACAAGCAGTCTAGACACCCAGATCTAGTAGAATAAGTAGGGGATAAAACAGACAAGAATGTTGCAGGGCACCATCTCTGGACAGCCAAGGCTGGAAGGATGGGGCTCAGTGTGTAGGCCTTCATTAACTTGCAGAGATAAATTCTCACCAATCTCCCTGTTTTATCTTACTTGTAAGAAACAATGCCAAGCCCATCGGCCCTGTATATCCTCCTGAAAACTATTAAAGCTTCACCTATCTTGACATGGCCAACCAGTGAAAGAATGACTATGCCCCAACTCTCCATGAAGTTAAAAATTTTTTTTTTCTTGAACTTAGGAATACACCCATATCCCCAGAAAGATACTCTGAAAAATTGGACAAGCAAGTTGTTCTCAGAATTTGTTTCACCCTTCTTCCATAGAAATTAATTGTTCTTTGTTAGAACTTTTGGCTTTATGCTATCAAATATGCCTTTTTTAGTTTTTTTTTTCCCCAAGAATAGGAGTCTCTGATCATCTTGTGCATTTTATTAGTATAGTGCACAAAACACACCAGGTTCTCAATAAAAATAATAGTTACTAAATTTTACTATTACTTTTTCTACCAGATTTTAATAACTATGTATGACATCACATGTAGTTTCTTTTTTCTTTCAGTCACTTAAGCTGTATCCCAGACTCTTATCCTCTCAGAAAACTCAATCATCTTTCATTCTTTGAAAAAAAAAAAAAAGGACAATTTTAATCTTTATTGTTAACTTCTTATTGTAACAAAAACTGTGTAATATTAAATGGACCATCTTACTCATTTTGTATTGTACAGTACAGTAGTGCTACCTCTATTTACCCTATTGTGCAACAGATCTCCAAAACTTTTACATCTTGCAAAACTGAAATGCCATACCCATTAAACAATTCCCCCTTTCCCCCTGTCCCTCATCCTTGGGCAGCCACAATCTTATTCTGTCTCTATGAATTGACTGCTCAAGTTACCTCATATAAGTAGAATGATACATTTGGATTTTTTGTGTCTAGCTTATTTCACTTAGCATGATGATAAGATTCATCCACACTGTGTGTTTCATAATTCCCTTACTTTTTAAGGCTGAATAATATTTCATTGTATGTATAGACCATATTTTGTTTACCAATTCATTGGTCAATTGACAGTTCTACTTTCTGGATACTGTGAATAGTGCTGCTATGAACAAGAGTGTACAAACAGCTGTTTGGGTCCTTGCTTTCAATTCTTTTGTGTATCTAACCAGAAGTGGAGTTGCCGGATCATACAGTAATTTTATGTTTAATTTCTGAGGAATCACCATACTATTTTCTATAGGATTACACCATTTTACATTCCCACTAGCAATACACAAGGATTCCAGTATCTCTATATCCTTGCCAATACTTGTTATTCTGTTTTTTTTTAAATAGTAGTCATTCTAATGATTGTAAAGGGATATCACACAGTGACTTTGATTTGCATCTCCCACATAATTAGTGATGTTGAGCCTTTTTTCCTATTATTGGCCACTTGTATATCATCTTTGAAGAAATGTCTATTCACATCCTTTCCCACTTATTAAAACAGGTTATTTTCTATTTCATTTTTCACTCTTAAATAGCAATTTTACCCACATAAGAGTAGTCATTTATTCTGGCAGTCTTCCACTGTGTCCCCAAGCAGAGATTTGAAACATTTTTAACTTCTCACTTCATTCAGGTCATAAAAATCTTGCTGAACCTGATAACACTTAAATTACTGCCCAAAATGTTCAGTGTAAACTATCAGAACTGTAATGAAAATCTTTTCCGTAACTCTTCAACACAGCCTACCAATGCTGATTGCAAAAAAAAAGGTCCAGTTTATTCTCAAATCCAAACACACTCTCATTCCTCTATTCCCATTAAGCTTGCTTCATCTGCTTCTTCGTTTCAATTCAAAATGGCTTCGTGGATCAGTTATAGGTACTGTGTCCTTAAAATTCCCAATGTCACTCCACCTCTAGGTTGACATCATTTTTTTGGAACTTCACAAGCATTTGCTATCCATGTTTCCCATTTTTATACACTTACTTTTTGAGTAGTCTTCCATGAAATAGACACGATTGATGCACAAAGGCTAATGCTTTTAACAGTTAATGCCATTGTCTTCTCCAAATATAATCTCTGTTCTTTTAAATAACTTAGCAGATATTTAAAGCATCCTTTAAAAATAGTGTGAAATATTATTTTCTGCTTATTTTCAGAAAATCAGTAATTTCTGTATCCTAAATATAAAACATAAAATATAAATATAAAAATCCTAATGCTCTATCTTAAATGTATAAAATGTATGGTTTACATTTTATACAAATGTATAAAATGTATGGTTTATAAGATATAAATATAAAAAATCCTAATGCTGTATCTTAAATTCAATAAATGTATCTTAAGTCAGCTAACAGATATGATGAGGCTCCCACCATTCAGTTATTAGAAAAATAACAAATAATGAAACAGCCCTTTCACCCGTCAGTAGGGCTATAAATTCACCAATTTTGTTAATGCCAAGTGTTAGCAAGCAAGATGTGCAAATGCAAGTCCTTGTGCATAGTACATGGGACTGTAAACTGGTGCAGCCCATCAGAAGAGCAATATAGTTGACTTAATCAAGTATACTTATCTTCATGACCAGCAATCCCATTCCTGAGTATTCACCTCTGGGAAATTCTTAAGGCACCTGCTATAGGACATTTATAGAACATTTACAGTGTTTGATGTAGAAACTGGGAGGAGGAGGCAACCTATGGGCCACCACTTGTGGAATGGAGGGAATGGAAAAGTATGGTAGATTGGTCATGGTTTCCTGTAAAGATACCTACATTTGCCTGGGTACAAGTTACTCACCTTGACACCTCTGATGTGAGAGTTCAGCTTCTTCCATACAAGGCTCCTTTTCTTTTAGCCGTCTGAAGATGACATCTGGGTTGGGAATCTGATACCCTGTTAATTCGAAAGGATACTGGATTTAGGTGTAGCTTCTTCAGTTTTAGAGGCCATTCAATGAAGCTTTACATTGGCTCATTAGAAAAGTCAACATATTCCACGGGGCACAAAATAATACTAAAAGGTGCCACAAAGAAGCAAACAATCCAGGACAAGCCAAGGAAAAAGTCATGACATACTTTGATATCTCACTGCGTTCTGCAACTAGGAGGAAGGAAATCTCAACAGGATCCAGCCAAGATTCCCAGGTCAGTTGTGCTCACCCACTGAGAAGAAGTGGCTACAAAGCTCCAGCATCACGTCCTGGTATAGGTGTTTCTGGGCAGGGTCCAACTGTTGCCACTCCTCTCTGCTGAAGTCCATGGTCACGTCCTCAAAGGACACTGATACCTGTAACAATGTACCCCAGCTCACTGTGAATTAGGTCATCATTGGTGAGTGGGGATGGTACATAAAGGAGGAACATGCTTTTAATGATGTTCACCATGATGCATCACAGAGGCTTCCCACCAAACACCTATTTCACATTTTTAGGGATTTAAAAAATTAGAGAAATATCCTCCATCCACTATACACCTACATTCATTCATCATATTTTTTTTTTTCAAAAATGAGGCCAGAAATAGGTTCTCTCTAAATCCTCTAGCTAATTTAGGAATAACCATCATGATATTGATTAAGCAACTACATGTGAGGCTGTACTTGAGCTGGGTCCTTGAGCTCAGCTAGAATTATGTAAGCTCCTACTCTTGCAGCAACTCAGAGATTTGGAAGACATGTAAATACACAAGCTCAACTATGGGGTTAAAAAGGGAACATGGTAGAAATATATGCAGAAGACACTGTTGGGGAGGGGCAAATTAGGGAAAAGAAATTGTATCTAGGAATAGAAGGTAATGCGACTTAGAGTTGGCGAAGCTTACACTGGAAGTGAGAAGTTTGATGCAGGATGTGTGAAGAAAAGAGGTAGGAAAACTGTGAATTCAGGGAGAAGCAGACAGCTCTGTGTAAGATAAGAGGTAACTATTTCATGTTTGGAAGGTGGTTACCCTCCAAGCTCCAAGGAAGTAGGCTGGTGTCTGAATATATAATGGGTATGGATTATTATTATTATTTTTGGGGATGGAGTCTCACTCTGTCACCAGGCCGGAGTGCAGTGGCATGATCTCGGTTCGCTGCAACCTCCGCTCCCAGGTTCAAATGGTTCTCCTACCTCAGCCTCCCGAGTAGCTGGTACTACAGGCATGTGCCACCACACCCAGCTAATTTTTTAGTATTTTTAGTAGAGACGGGGTTTCACCATGTTGGCCAGGATGGTCTTAATCTTTTGACCTCGCAATCTGCCTGCCGTAGCCTCCCAAAGTGCTGGGATTACAGGTGTGAGCCACCGTGCCCAGCCAGATTATTTATTTTAACAAATGTATTGCCGTTTCAGGATTTTAAGTGCAGGGAAGAGATATGACTATATAATATTTCAACAAGACGATCTTTCCTATAAGAACCAATATTAGGTTAATGAAAGGGCTGATGATGGAAAGATCTTTATTACAGAAGTACTGCAGATGATAAAGGCAGCCTGAAGGACAGAACAAAAATATCATTTTTACTGATCACCAGTGACTGCTAAAAGCTTATGAAAGACTGATGCGGCCTTTATAATGGAGGAGTAGGCTGACAACATCTGAACCCAATAATCAGTTTTATCATCATAAGGAGAGAGATAACCAGATATTAAAGTGCGTCCAATATGATGTAATAGCACATAAGCGGTGTGCAAACTATTATTTCCCAAAACAAAAAAATTCAATTGGAGTCTGATCAAGCCTGTAGAGTAGATCCATCCAATGGAAATAAAGCATGAGCCATGAATGTGAGTCATGCATATAACTTACAATTTCCTAGTAGCCATGTTAAAAAGATACAGATAAAATCAATTTAATGATGTTTTTAGTTAATCCATTATATTCAAAACATCATTTCTGTATGTAACCAGTATTTTAAAAATCATCAAGATGAGATGCTTTACATTCTGTTTCTATACTAAGTTTTCAGAAGTCAGCATATATTTTATACTTGAAGCACATCTCAGTGTGAACCAGCCACGTTCAAGGGGTCAATAGCTACATGTGGTGAGTGGCCACCATACTGGACAGCACAGATCTAGATTTAAATACCAGTTCAGAACAGATGTTGGGCATATACCCAGGAGTGGAATTCTGGGTCATAGCAAAAACATGTTCATCTTTAGTAGAAGATTGAAAATCATTTTCCAAATTGGCTGTACCAATGTACATGCTCACCAGCAGCACATGAAATCCTTCTGGTTGCTTTGTATCCTCACCTACATTTGATATTATCAGTGTTGGTAACTGTATGCATTTTGGTGGGGGCATGGTAGTTACACTGGCATTTCCCAGATGACTGATGAAGCTGAGCATCTTTCCATGTTTACCAGCCTACTCAAGCAACTCTCTTCTTCACTTTTCTATTGGACTAAAAAACACTTTTACTCAAAAAAAAAATTTTTTTTAGACAGAATCTCACTCTGTTGCCCAAGCTGGATTGCAGTGGCATGAGCACGGCTCACTACAACCTCTGCCTCTCAGACTCAAGCGATCCTCCTGCCTCAGCCTCCCAGGGAGTTGGAACCACAGGTGTACACTACCATATCCAGCTACTTTCTTTTTTTTGAGGTCAAGTCTTGCTCTGTTGCCCAGGCTGGAGTGCTGGAGTGCTGGACTGCAGTGGCACGATCTTGGCTCACTGCAGCCTCTGCCTCCTGGGTTCAAGTCATTCTCCTGCCTTAGCCTCCCGAGTAGCTGGGATTAAAGGTGTGCATCACCACGCACACCTCGGGGTGCAAGTATGAGGAAGTGGGTAAAAGCAAACCTTTTAATGACATGTTTGTTAATTAACATGTTAATTAACAATCCAAGAAGGAGCAATATAAGCATGTCACTAAAAAATTAGGAGGTAATTGCCAAAAGAATTAGCTAAAAATGTACAAAGTGAATGCCTGGGAGGAGGTGGAACTTGTATAAAAATATAGCAAGTGACGGCTCTTTCAAAAGATGACAGGCTTCACAAAACCACCTGATCCTCTTTTCTATTTCAAATAAAACTAAAACTTTTCAAAGGAAAAAGTTACAAAAGTATTTACAAACATATGCAACAAGGACCTTAGGTTATTACTATATGAGAACTCTTTAAAAATCCAGAGGCTAAACCAAAACCAAAATATAAATCAAAAGATAAGAAAAAGTAACTCACTAAAGACAAATAATTGATCAATAAAATGATGAAAAAAAATCCTGTTTGTTAACAAAGTAATGCAGATTAAAACACTATACTATCTTTTTTTCCCATCAAATTAGAAAAGATAAAAATAACAAAAATAGTATTGTCCAGAGCAGCGGGAAATATGCAGCACAAAGAGAAGGCAATGTGACTGGAACTGGGATAGATTGTGACATGAATTCAGATACTGATGGAAAATCTGAATTAGCGACAGCAGTATTGACTCAAATGACAAACTGGCAGGCCAAGCAGGAAAAAAATTTTTGTTGTTAAAAGAAGGAAAAAACCTTATATTGAACAACACGAGTCCTAAAACACTAAACTTGATGTTCTGAACATGCAAGTTGACCAACATCAATGCAAATAAATGTACATTTGCACTGCTGTCACAAAGACTTAGACAATTTCATGTTTTAAACTTGTTTTGTTTTGAGACAGGGTCTCACTCTGTTGCCCAGGCTGGAATGTAGTGTCACCATCACAGCTCACTGTAGCCTCGACCTCCCCAGGCTCAGGTGATTCTCCCATGTCAGCCTTCTGAGTAGCTGGGACTACAGGTGCATGCCACCACACCTGGCCAGTTTTTGTATTTTTGTAGAGACAAGTCTCGCCATGTTGCCCAGGCTGGTCTCGAATTCCTGGGCTCAAGTGATCTGCCTGTCTTGGCCTCCCAAAGTGCTGGGATTACAGGCATGAGCCACTGTACCCTGCCTAAACTTGTATGTTTCAAATTTTCTTTTAAGAGTGACTTTTAAATGTTAAATATTTGAGGTATTTACAATTTTGAAAATGATTTATATGTGCAATTTATTGTGTTAATATTCTCTTCTTTTCACACTTTCTACTATCACATGTTTCTAGCAGGTTGAGATGATTTTAACAGGTTACCGAAACAGCATCTTCTGATTTCTTGTTACCAAATCCTGTCTTTCTATCTGTGGGCAATCTGGAAACACTATTTTACAGCATTTTTTATTCACCTTTTTAAACAGGAGAAACCACATGGTTCTGAAAAGCCTGTTCTCGTTCTGACTCCCTGTGACTATTTAAGGAAGGGGATTTTTCTGCACCTTATGAGAACAGAGGAGAAATAAGCCAATCCCCATAGACCAAGCAAGGAATCTGCTGGGGACCACTTGAAATTCTTCAAAGACCCAATGGTGGATGAAGGAGCGGAACCAGTGCTTAGCAGGAAAGAGTCAGCTTTTCCGTCCTGTGACTGGCTTTTCTGATCAGACCACAGATCACAGTTTTTTCTTTTTTGACCCAAGGCCAACACGCTACTATCCTCTTTTATCAGCCAGTTCATGGTTTCCTCTAGAACACAGATAGCCTATGAATGTGGTAACATTAGCCTCTGTGGTCCTTGCTTGGCAGGAAAGTCAAGACTGACTCAGGAACACGGAGCCCAGAGCCTGCTGCATCCTATGTCTTCCCTCACGTTCTGGAGAACTGTCCCCAGGGCTGCTCCTACTTACCTCACAGGATCCATCCTGCTCCTCTGGACCCAAGACCTGAGACTTCTGGGAAAAATTCACATCCGCAGGCATCTCCGCCCTGGGCTTCTACTCTTGGTCTCTCTTGCTGACAACTCCACTTTTCCCAGGAGCTGGAAGCTGGATAGGCATTTGGACACTCCAACCAGGGACACTCCGGAGAAGTGTGCTAGGCTGTGAAGGGAGATCCTGCAGCCTCAATGATGTGGCCTGACGCGGTGGTTCTGCAGCCTCAAGGAAGCCTTGGAAAAGCAATGAGTACATGGTCACTCATTCAACATTCACTCCACAGATATTTCTTGAGGGCACTGAGGTGAAGTCACTGTGTCAGACAGTGGAGTAGAGAAAGCTCAGAAAAGTCCAACTCTAGTTATTAGGGTTACAAATGAAGACTGAGTCTGGACTAAATGATGAATTCACTGTAGCTTTGTCACTTTTTCACTGTGAGAATATGAAAATATTACTTTAGTTTTCGTTTCCAAAATGAGAATACAGGTATTTATCACAGGTGTTGGGAAATTTATGCAAGATGAAGCTTGTCAAGTCCTCGGTGCCTGCCTGGCAAGTGGTAAATATGAATAAAAATACGCAAGTGGTTAATTTGATTTCACACAACCCTGTCAGCTAAATATAATGGGGATTATGATACTCATTTTGGGGATGAGGATAATGAGGCTGTGTGCTGTTACATAATTTGCCTGAAGGGTACTCAGTCTGCAAATGGAAAAACAGGGAATCAGTCCCACATCTGCCTTGTTCTAAACTGTACACTCCCCACTATCTCATATACCCATACGTGGCCAGCTCCCAGAAACACCATTTCCTCCTCCTGTTGCCTTCATAGAGCTCAGGCTGGAAGGTGGCTGTGTCTGTTGTACCTGTTCTGAGCTTCTGGACTTTTCAGTCCCCATCCATAGCACACCACACAGCCCAGTCTCTTCTGACAAAGCTAAAACGTAAAATCACTGTGTTAATCCCCACCTTGACCCAGACAATTTGCAGACATGCTCAGGGCCTCCAGTCACCATTTCTTGCCTGTCCACAATGAGTTGTCCCCACTACACCTGAATGCCATCACTGACAGCACTGACTTTCAGAAATCCCCAGTGAGTGGACCACAGGACTTCCAGAAAGTTACAAAATGCCTTCCAGTCACTGACATGGCCCAGGCTTCTGAAATCATTATTGCCCTGATAGCCAAGAAATGTTTCCCAAGGAGTACAATTTTCTAGTTTCCACAAAGTGACAAATAATCCCAAACACAAGGGTCCACGTGAAATGCCCAGATAGGAAACCATCATCCATCTGCTCAACTGTCAATTACTGATCCTTACCATGTCCAAGGGACCCAAGAAGAAGCCAGCAGTGACCCACCCACCAATCCCTGACCCACTCACCTATCCCTGAAGGACCCCAGTACTGCTAGAAAGCAATGCAGTCACCCTCACAAATCCCCATCATTGACCCCCTAGGCCTCCAGTCAACTGGATGCCATAGGCTACCCCTGGCAACCCAACTCTACTGATTCCTATAGGGCACCCATCACTGGTCCCCTGAGTGTGTTACAGTGTGATCCTCCAAGTCCTCCAACCCCCGAAGCTATTGGCTCCCAATCTATCAGACTCCCCTAGCCCCACGGACAGTGAATCCCTTCCCTGAACGTCCTCCAGCGCCATCTGCAAAGGCGCTCTTAAGACACATTTCACTGTCCTCAAGTCAGCCAGTTTCATGGACCAATATAAAATCTGATATTAAAGTACACATAGAATTTAAGTTACAAAAACACATACAAGCAGAAAATAAGCAAGAAAAGAAGGATAATTAACAGGCTAATTATCCAACTAAAATTAGCAAACCCTACTTACTCCACAGCATCCATTACCCACCCCAGAAATCTGTCGCTCAGTCAAAACACGCCAGTCACTCACCTCACAGCCCCGTCTTCACCCGAGAAATCCCTTCATCACGCACCCCAAACCGGCCTCCCCTCCCTGACCCTACAGATCCCCTACTGCTAATATTCCCAATCACTTCAGCGTCCCTTAAGCGACAGAGGCTTAAATTCACTTAACAGGCGCGAAATGGCTGCTCTGGGCCACTTCCGGTTTCGGTTACATTCCCGTTGGGATTAATGTGGCCACTGTTGAACCGTGCGCATGCCCAGTAACACTTCTGAAGCTACAATCGGCCAACAGTTATCATGACGTATTATGGCGTACTTTTATTCCGTGGTTCATTGTACTTCAGAGACTTCGTCGGGAGAACGGCATGGCGGCACCCATGCGGATTAGGTTGTTGGAGGCTGCCATCTTCAAAAGACTTTTATTCCGTACAGCCAAGAAGGGCAAATGGAATGTTACAGATAAAAGTCATGGGTCCCACAGTGGCAGGGGACCTAATCAATACGTGTGTATATATATTTCTAGAAGAAACTGACATTATGTATTCTGAAAAATACTTTTTCTCTATATTTTTTCCTCTAAAGGCTTTTTTTTTTGAATTACTGAACAACTCACTGTCTTTAATAGCACTTTTGAAAATGTTATCTTTCTGAAAAATGTTGTCTTTGTTATCCTTACACGGTTGCTCTCTATACCTGGATGAACCTTATTGATGAAGTTACCTATCAAGAGACCACCTGAGGAGAGAATTTAGGGCTCTTGGGACACTTTATTTAATAAAGGAGAATGAAAACAATATAATCAAGTTAAAGGAAAAAAACACAGTTACTGAGAACAATGTCAGCCAGCCCAACTGAGCAGAGATTTATTGTTTATCTGGTTAATTTTCAACTAAATAAACAAAAATGTATTCTAAAAGGTGGGCAATAGTAATCATAAAATTTTTTAAAATTGGCTGGTTAGTGGGAAATGGGAGGTGGGGCTGAGTGAGGATCTGAAGGTGAAGAACCTCTTTTTTTTTGGAGACAGAGTTTTGCTCTTATTGCCCAGGCTGGAGTGTGCAATGGCGGGATTTCGGCTCACCGCAGCCTCCGCCTCCCAGGTTCAAGCAATTCTCCTGCCTTAACCTCCCGAGTTGCTGGGATTACAGGCATGCGCCACCACGCCTAGCTAATTTTGTATTTTTAGTAGAGACGGGGTTTATCTACTAAACCTATGTTGGTCAGGCTGGTCTTGAACTCCGGACCTAAGATGATCCTCCCACTTCAGTCTCCCAAAGTGCTGGGATTACAGACTTGAGCCACTGCGCCCGGCCATTTTTTTTGAAAAATAATAATTTAAATATATTGCTTCAAGTGTCTGTGTCATTTTGTAGTTACCGATTTTACATTCTTTGTTCCCGATTTTACATTCTGTGTTCCGAGCTTCTGCCACTCCATCTCTGCAAGCCATCATATTACTTTTAATTACTTTATACCTCATTTTCAGTCAACCGAAATCATAAAATAAGACTGTTTAGCCAATGAAGCGTTTTTTTGAACATGGTTCCAGGAATAGTTCAGTTTTCACAATTAGTATTTGAACCTATCTTTGTTATGTAAAGCATGAAACCTGCTTTCATTTTAAAAATCAATATATTTACTCTAAACAGTGTAAAAGCAACAAAACCCTTCACTGTATGAGAAAGTGTGATGTTTTAAGTTACTAAGAAATTCCCTGGATTTAGAACTTTGAAATTTTCTCCCCTTATAAATCAGAGACTATTCTTTACTGTATTATAGATTTTACCGTAGGGCTTTGGTACATTTTATTTTTAAAAAAGGAAAATGCAGAGAGTGAAAATTGAGATAGAGGTAAAAGACTTTAAGTACAATAGCTGAGCATGTGTATGTTCAGGCAAATAAAGAAGTCCCTCCACTGGGACATCGGTATTATGTGTAGGATGAGGGGCAACTGCCCCCTCATCCTCTTAATGGGGCAGGCATACCCTAAGGTGACCACTATTGAGTCACACCTTGTATAAATCCCTCCCTTTGAGTGCAAATGGAACCTAAGATTTGCCTCTAGCCAACAGAATATAGCAAAAGTTATGGAACTCATCTCTATTATGATGATATTAAAATCTATGGGAACTTGAACATCATCTCCAAATACTGGAAACATTTCTCAGTTTCTAATTTTTACATTTCTGGCTTATCTTTCTGGTTTTACTTTATTGGCTATAACCTCTCTAATAACGTCGGGTAATAGTGGTGACAGTGTGCGTCCTTGTCTTGTTCCTGATTCAAATGAGGATGCTTCTCAATTTTTCTTATTTAGGAGGAGAGTTGGTGAAGGTTTTAATAGGTACCTTTTATCATATGCATGGCAGTTCTAGTTGCTTCACTGCCTGAACAATACTTAGTATTGTTAGTCTTTTTAATTTCATATGTTTTAGTGAGTATCTCATAGTAATTTTAATTTGCATTTCCCAGATCAAGCATTTTTTCAAGTGCTGAATGACCACTCATTTATCCTCTTTGCTGAAGCACCTCTTCAAATTTTCCACCCATTTTTCATTGGATTTTAAAATTACTGTATTGTGAGAATTTTTTATGTATTCTAAAAATAAGTCTTTGAGAGATATACATATTACAAACATTTTTTTTCCAATCTGTGGTTGCTTTTTTATTTCATCTATTCTCTTCTAATTTTCAGAAGTTTTAAAATTTGATTATGTCATTCTAGAAGAGTTTTTTAAGATTGGAGCTGGCTGTTTCTCAAGAAGACAGACAAAACTTTCTGACTCTGAATCTTCATATACCTTGTGTAGATAAAAGTCAAAAAAGAAAAAAGAACAAAAATTCTGGCTCTTGAAACTTGAATAAAGTGCTTCAAAATTAAAGTGCTTCAAAAAATAAAGACAAAAAAATCTTATATAGATGAAAGTCAAAAAAGGAAAAGAAAAACAATTCTGGTTCGTGAAACTTAAAGTGCTTCAGAATTAAACTACTTCAAAAAACAAAGACAACTGATTGCAGCTTATGAGGACTTCAGCATTTCAAATGCTCCACTTTAAAACCATGCCAACCATGCTAAGAACTCTCATCCTGGCCACCTTCAAACCAGTCTACTGCCTGCATGACTCAATGCCTTGTTAAATAATGATTTCAACAAAATGCCTGCACTGAAAATCTCTGATATCAATTGTGCCAGTTTTTTTTTCCTGGAAATCAAAGAAAGTAAACAGCCAACAGCATTAAAAGAAACTTCACCCCAAAAATATAGTATTTAACAGACCATTCTGTATTCAGAAATGAAACTGTTTATCACCTTCATTTATAGCAAGGAATATATGCTTGCCCACTGACTAAAATGAACCTTTTCTTTCATATGTCTTTAAGCAAACCTATTCTAAGACATTTGGGAAAAAGAAGTTTCATCATTCTGAGATATAAAATGAGAAAACAAAATAGAAATTAACAGTTGTGATGTGCATCACAAGAAATGGGATGCTAAGGAAATGTATTGAAGTTTCCCCAAAGTTCAATTATTGATCTGTTCAAATGGATCCAATATTAAGATTCTAAGAACATCATTCTCATTCCTTCGTATTCTGATATTGCACTTTCCTCAGAAGCAGAGGAAGAGGAGCCCTTGGAAACCACATGTGGCCTGAAGACAAACTTTGAGCAAGTCTAAAAAAGTGAGATTCTTAGTCTGCTTAGGGTTTATGTGGGAAAATGGCTGAGGGCTTTGGCTGGAGGAATGAAGGTCACTGACAGGTTTTAATCAGGGCTGTGGTCTCCCTTATTCTTGTGTCTAAAATGACTATCCAAACTGCCAATTAACAAAACTGGAAAAATTAATAATTCCTGAAGTTAGAGAGGCAGTGGTTACTCTCACTTAAGACTGGGGAAATGGACACTGTTTCAGCCGTTTTCTCAAACTCCTGGCCTCAAGCAGTCCTCCCATCTTGGCCTCCCAAAGTGCTAGGATTACAGGTGTGAGCCACTGCGCATGGCCTGTTACAGCCATTTTTGAAAACAGTTTGTAAATATGCATCATAATCATGTAAACATATTACTTTCCCTTGAAAAGATGATCCAGTTTCTGTTAAAAATATTTTCTAAGGAAATAATCAGAAATTATATTTTTACACCAGTCACATTTGTTACTTGAAGTCAGTCACGGTAGAAGTGTTTGCACTGCAGAAATTGGCAAATACTATCCATCAAGGCTTGTATCGATTGTCTACACCTGACATAGTGATGAAGAAAATGCTAATAATGCAACTTAAAAGATGTTAATATCTGCAGTCGTTACTTTGTAAATAACACAAAAATTTAGAAAATGTTCTACTAGTGTAGATATGCCAAACCTCTTATCTGATTCAGCAGAGTGTACTCCTGTCACTGACAAAAGAATAAAATCCCACCATACATCTCATTATTTCTGTTTCATCTTTCTCCTTAATGTAAATTAAAATATCAGCAACATTTATAACTACACAGTGTACTGTTCATTAGTTGCCATTATAAGTTAGCTAAAGTTGCAAGAGTTAAGAAAAATCAGTAAAAGCATTCTGTGAGAATCACTTGACTGAAATTTACAATAAAAAGTATAGTACATTTTCTTATTATTTAAAAGTTATGTGCTACACATGCTTTATGTCAGTAAAATTTATAATGCATATGTATTTTTGGAAATTCAGTTGCTAAATATTTCTCAGCACACTTCCGCTCCAATTTCATGTCTCTCTTGAATAAAGAATGGCCTTCATGTGTGGAAGGGGAAAGAGTAGGGAGGAGAAAGCCTATTCTACTGGGATCTTTGTCACTCACCCCCACACCAGGTGTTACCCACCAGCATAGGCTGAGGGGTGCTCTTGGGAACATCAACTCCATGGTACTGCTAGTCTGCCCTTATGCCAGTTGAGTGTGGAATGCCAAGTTGCATGTGTTCCCAGTGAAGAGTTAATTTGCACATATGGGAATAGTGCATGCCAATTACATTACGAGTGGGTAATTAATATTCTCTACAGTTTTTTAACATCCTGACCCCCAAATATCAGAAGTGCCAGTCAGACTCCTCAGGGGTTGAGAGGGGAATGTGCATCTTCACCTATTAGGGCCAGCTCCTTTACTGGATCCTGTTATAGTGGCTGGCAAAC
This sequence comes from Cheracebus regulus, assembly GCA_963574635.1. Lineage (NCBI taxonomy): Eukaryota > Metazoa > Chordata > Mammalia > Primates > Pitheciidae > Cheracebus > Cheracebus regulus. Next base: position 26,535 of record CAUYQU010041958.1, read on the forward strand.
CCCTTCGTCTACTCTCGTCCTGGAAACCATAGCTCCACTGTTACTAGCAGGATTGGTTCTCTGGCATCCCATGTGAATAGGGGGTGTGTTCTTGATGTGGTCATTTTTCTTTACTATTAATGCCATTTCTGGGACAGGTCAATGTGATGCCATTTCTTGGACAGGTCAAAAGTGCTGAATATCTGTTGAATGAATGGGTAGCTGATTGTCCGGACTCAGGTAGGAGAGGGCAGATGAGGGTGTTAGGTTGAAACTCATTTAGGATCAAGCTAAACACACATTATCTGGCCCAGGAGGATCCTATGCTCATAACTGGAAGTGAACTCTGTGGCTTCGTGTAACCACAAGCCAGAGAGTTTTCAGGAAGGCAGCCCATAAGCCAGATGTCTACTGGGAGGAGGCAGGATGAGGAAGCGAGATATGTGGTGTTAGTGGATGTGGAGACAGATGAAAAACTGGGTAAAGCATGAAAGAGGGGTGTCAGGAGCTGCTGCAAGAGCAGCAAGTGGAGAAATTTGAGCCCTCATACACTGCTGCTGGGAGTGTAAACAAATTCTGTAGCTGCAGAAAACCACTTGGCAGTGACTTATCATATCAACTAGCAATGACATTCCTTGGAATATATCCCAGAAAATTTAAAACAAGTGTTCAAACAAAAACTTGTGCATACATTTGTGATTTGGACAATGTTCTTGCTTATTTCTGTGTTGAGACATGACTGTGGAGTGTTACTGTTCGTGTCTTGACCATCATGGTAACAGAGTGTCCTTCTCTGGGGCTGATGTCCTCTGAAACAGTCAACAACTGGAGTTACAACAAAGCCTGGCTGTGGGTGCCAGGCCAGCTGTGGCACGTCAGGGCTGTGTTATTCTTTCTAAAAGAAACACTTGAAAAACGCTGGAGTAAGAACAGATGGGGCTGGAGAAGCCAACAGGCATCAGATCACTGACAGCCTTGGGCATTGACAAAAAGAACTGAATGCTTATTTTGGAAAACTAATAACCCACAGAGTGTTCAATCACACTCACACACCAGTGAGTAATTATTATATCTGGTAATAAAGTGCTGCACTTGCAAACTTTAAAAATTGGGGTGAATCCAAGTTTCTCCTCTGGTAATATGTAGTCTCCTGCTTGCCTTGTAATGTGCTGAGGTTGAGGGTGCCCGGGTGGAAATCATTTGAGAATAACACTGTACTATTGAAGGGCTTTATATTTTGGGGAGAGTGGGTTTGGGATGAGGAAAGTGGGGTGACCATGGTGACTTCATTTTTGCTTTAATGTGATTCCTCTGGAAGACATTTGGTTCTATTGAGGTGCAGTTAAAAGTAGCCTTTTGGAGAGTACTGTCTGCAAATGTGTCCAGAGCCTGGGCTTCCCCTGGTCGCTTCTCTTCTGCAGCACCAAGGACAGCGCAAACTCCTGTGCCTAGGGCTAGGCGGTGGCGTCTACACTTGGGGGTGGAGCGCTCCCTCCGGTGGCGTCCTGAACTGTTACACAGCTGGGATGGGAGGAACCCGGGATCAGGTCTGGAACCCAAAGGACACAATGATGCTGGTCATGGAAGATCCCCCTTCTCCTTGACAGAGCCTCCTGGGCTCCCTTGGCGTCTCAGTTGCAGCCACTCCTGGGCTCTCCATCCTCGCGGGGACCCTGGCCCTCGCCCCTCCCTCCTCCCTCCTCAGGACGCGGTCCTCAGGCCACACCTGCACCCCCGAGGGCAGGATCCTGTCAGGACCCCTGTCAGACCCCCGCCTCTCCCTCC
>CAUYQU010041959.1:0-23259 GCA_963574635.1 Cheracebus regulus
CCAGATTTTTTAATGATTGCCATTCTAACAGGAATGAGATAGTATCTCAATGTGGTTTTGATTTGCATTTCTCTAATGACCAGTGATGATGAGCATTTTTTCATATGTTTGTTGGCCACATAAATGTCTTCTTTTGAAAAGTGTCTGTTCATATCCTTTGCCCAATTTTTGATGGGATTCTTTGTTTTTTTCTTGTATATTTGTTTTAGTTCTTTGTAGATTCTGGATATTAGCCGTTTGTCAGATGGATAGGATGACTATAGTTAACAACAATATATTATATAGTTTTAAATAGATAAAAAGAAGACTTGAACAGTCCCAGCATAAAAAAATAATATATATTTGAGACTGGGAGTGGTGGCTCATGCCTGTAACCCCAGCACTTTGGGAGCATGAGGTGGGCGGATCATTTGAGGTCAGGAGGTCAAGATTAGCCTGGTCAAAATGGTGAAACCCTGCTTCTACCAAAAAAAAAATAGCCAGGCGTGGTGGTGGATGCCTGTAGTCCCAGCTACTTGGGAGGCTGAGACTGATGAATTGCTTGAACCCGGGAGGTGGAGGTTCCTGTGAGCTAGGATAGCACCAATGCACTCCAGACTGGGTGACAGAGCCAGACTCTGTCTCAAATAATAATAATAATAATAGTAATAATACATGTGTGAGATGATGAATATCCTAACTTCCTTGATCTGATCACTATATATTATATGCATTGAAATACCACTATGTACCCCATGACTATGTACAGTTATTTTCCATTAAAAATTAAATACATATATTTATCTAAAATATGTGCTTTTGAATGCATAATACTACATTGCATAAATACTGTCATTTTAAATAATATAATAAAATGTCAATACTCATAAGAAGTAACAGCCATGCAGTTGGTACAATTCATGCCACAAGAAATAAACATTGTTTTGGGTTAAAGGTGATCTTTATTATTTGGAGAACATTTTTAAAATGCAGCAAAGCATAACAATGAAAATAAAACTTACCACTTATTCTATCATATGAAGTGTAATTAACATTTTATTTTAGATCCTTCTAGTCAATTGTGCATGTACATATGAAGATGAAATAAATAATTGGAATCCTTTTATAAATGCGTTATTTGACATTGATTTTTCACTCAATGTTTGATCATGAAAATTTTGTATATCTTGAAATAGCATAAAATATGACATATAATGAAAACATGGTCTTCTGTCACATAATTGTACCATGTCATTTTTTAAATCCACTAGTTTGATACTTATATGTTGTTTCAAATATGTTATCAATTATAAGTGACTTTGTAAAAATTATATTTTATATAAATATTTGTGCACAACTGATAATTTCCTCAGCATAAATCCTAAAAGTGGAATTTCTGAGTAATTTTAAACCTATTGCCACATATTACCAAATTACTTTCTAAAAAAGTTGAACTGTAATTTGTAGTGTATAAACTTTTACTACATCATTATCATATTGGATCCTATGTTTTTAAATTTAATTTTATATCCATTAATAAAATTTATGTTAGTGTATTAAAAGTAAGTCTTTGGGTGGCTGACAAGATGACTGAATAGGAACAGCTCCAGTCTGTAGCTCCCAGTGAGAAGGTGAATGATTTCTGCATTTCCAACTGAGGTACCTGTCTCATCTCATTGGGACTGCTTTTGTCAGAGGGGGAGCAGAAGCTGGGTGGGGTGTCACATCACCTGGGAAGTGCAAGGGGTTGGGGAACTCCCTCTTGTAGCCAAGGGAAGCCATGAAGGACTATGCCATGAGGAACAATGCATTCTAGCTTAAATACTGTGGTTCTCCCACAGTCTTTGCAACCCACAGAGCAGGAGATTCCCTTGGGTGACTACACCACCAGGACACTGTGTTCCAAACACAAAACTGGGCAGCCATTTGGGCAGACACAAAGCTAGCTGCAGGAGTTTTTTTTTTTCTTTCTTTGTACCTCAGTGGCACCTGGAATGCCAGTGAGACAGAGTCGTTCACATCCGTTAAAAGGGCACCAAGTAGTAAAGCTCACCAGATCGCACCCCCAAGGAGGCCAGCAACATAAGAGCCACTGGCTTCAAATTGTTGCTGTCAGCACAGCAGTCTGAAGTTGACCTGGGATGCTTGAGCTAGGTGGGAGGAGGGGCATCTGCCATTATTGAGACTTGAGTAGGCAATTTTCCCCTAACAGCGTAAACAAAGCCACCAGGAAGTTTGAACTTGGTGGAGCCCACCACAGCTCAGCAAAGCTGCTGTAGCCAGTCTGCCTGTGGACAGGGAATCTCTGAAAGAAAGGCAGCAGCCAAAGTCACGGGTTTATAAACGAAACTTCCATCTCCCTGGGACAGAGCACCTGGGAGAAGGTATGGCTGTGGATGTAGCTTCAGCAGACTTAAACGTTTCTGCCTTCTGGTTCTGAAGAGAGCAGTGGATCTACCAGCACAGCGCTTGAGCTCTGCTAAAGTACAGACTGCCTCATCAAGTGGATCCCTGACCCCTGTGCCTCCTGACTGGTAGAAGGGGTCAACAGACACCAAATACAGGAGAGCTCCAGCTGGCATCTAGCAGGTTCCCTCTGAGATGAAGCTTCCAGAGGAAGGAACAGGGAGCCATCTTTGCTGTTCTGCAGCCTTATCTGGTAAAACCCAGGCAAAGAGGATCTGGAGTGGACCTCCAGCAAACTCCAGCAGACCTGCAGCAGAGGGACCTGGCTGTTAGAAGGAAAACTAACAAACAGAAAGGAATAACATCAACATCAACAAAAAGGATGTCCACACAAAAAACCCATTCTAAGGCCATCAGCATCAAAGACCAACAAGAGATAAATCCATGAAGATGAGGAAAAAACAGAGCAAAAAGGCTGAAAATTTCAAAATCCAAAATGCATCTTCTTCTCCAAAGCATCACAACTCCTCTTCAGCAAGGCAACAAAATTTGATAGAAAATAAGTTTGATGAATGACAGAAGTAGGGTTTAGAAGGTTGATAACACCAAACTCCTCCAAGCTAAAGAAGCATATAATAACCCAAAGCAAGGAAGCTAAGAATATTGAAAAAAGGTTAGAGTAATTACTAACTAGAATAACCAGTTTAGAGGAGAAGATAAATGACCTGATGGAGCTGAGAAACACAGCATGAGAACTTCATGAAGCATACACAAGTATCAATAGCCAAATCAATCAAGTGGAAGAAAGGACATCAGAGATTAAAGATCAATGTAATGAAAAAAAGCATGAAGACAAGATTAGAGGAAAAAAATAAAAAGGAACAAACACTCCAAGAAATATGGGACTATGTGAAAAGATCAAACCAACATTAGATTGGTATACCTAAAAGTGATGAGGAGAATGGATCAAGTTGGAGAACATTCTTCAGGATACTACCCAGGAGAACTTCCCCGAGCTGGCAATACAAGTGAACATTCAAACACAGGAAATACAGAGAACACTACAAAGAGACTCCTTGAGAAGAACAACCCCAACACACATAATTGTCAGGTTCACCAAGATTGAAGTGAAGGAAAAAATGTTAAGCGCAACCAGAGAGAAAGGTCGGATTATCCACAAATGGAAGCCCATCAGACTAAGAGTGAATCTCTCTGCAGAAACCCTAAAAGTCAGAAGAGAGTGGTGGCCAATATTCAACATTCTAAAATAAAAAAAAATTCAACCCAGATTTCATATCCAGCCAAACTAAGTTTCATAATCAAATGAGAAATAAAAACCTATATGAAAAACTAAATACTGAGAGATATTGTCATCATCAGGCCTGCCTTAAAAGAGTTTCTGAGAGAAGCACTAAATATGAAAATGAAAAACCAGTACCAGCCACTGCAAAAACATACCAAATTGTAAAGACCATTGATACTATGAAGAAACTGTATCAACTTATAGGCAAAATAATGAGCTAGCATCATAACAACAGGATCAAATTCACAAATAACAATATTAACTTTAAATGTAAATGGGCCAAATGCCCCAATTAAAAGACACAGACTGGCAAATTGGATAAGCAGTCAAGACACATTGCTGTGCTGTGTTCAAGAGACCCATCTCATGTGCAAAGACACATATAGGTTTAAAATAAAAAGACGGAGGAATATTTACCAAGCACATGGAAAACAAAACAACCAACAACAAAAAAAGCAGGTGATGCAATCCTAGTCTCTGATAAAATAGATTTTAAGCAAACAAAGATAAGAAAAGACAAAGAAGGGCATTACATAATGGAAAGGGATCCATGCAACAAGAAGAGCTAACTATCCTAAATATATATGCACCCAATACAGGAGCACCCAGATTCATAAAGTAAGATTTTAGAGACCTACAAAGAGACTTAGACTCTCACACTATAATAGTGGGAGATTTTAACACCCCACTGTCAATATTAGACCGATGAATGAGACAGAAAATTGACAGGGATATTCAGAACTTGAACTCAGAATTAGGACCAAGCAGACCTAATAGACATAAACAGAACTCTCCACCCCAAATCAACAGAATATACATTATTCTCAGCACCACATCACACTTAGTCTAAAATTGACCACAAAATTGGAAGAAAAACACTCCTCATCAAATGCAAAAGAACAGAAATCATAACAGCCTCTCAGACCATAGTGCAATCAAATTAGAACTCAGGACTAAGAAACTAACTCAAAACCAAACAACTTTCTTATGAAAACTAACCTACTCCTGAATGACTACTGAGTAAAAAATGAAATTAAGGAAGAAATAAATTATTTGAAACCAATGAGAACAAAGACACAATGTACCAGAATCTCTGGGACACAGCTAAAGTAGTGTTTTGGGGAAAATTATAGCACTAAATTCCCAAAGGAGAAAATAGAATAGATCTAAAATTGACACCCTAACATCACAATTAAAAGAACTAGAGAAGCAAGAGCAAACCAATTCAAAAGCTAGTAGAAGACAAAAAATAACTAAGACCAAAGCAGAACTGAAGGAGATAGAGACATGAAAAACCCTTCAGAAAATCAGTGAATCTAGGAGGTGTTTTTTAAAAAAAGTTTAACAAAATAGATAGACCACTAGCCAGACTAATAAAGAAAAGAAGAATCAAATAGACACAATAAAAAATGATAAAAGGGAGATCGCCACTGATCCCACAGTAGTACAAACCACCATCAGAGAATACTATAAAAACCTCTGGAGAAATAAACTAGAAAACATAGAAGAAATGAACAAATGCCTGGACACACACTTCTCAAAACTAAAGGAGGAAGAAGTTGAATCCCTGAATAGACCAATAACAACTTCTGAAATTGAGGCAGTTATCAATATCCTACCAACCAAATAAGCCCAGGACCAGATAAACTCACAACTGAATTCTCCCAGAGGTACAAAGTGGAGTGGACACCATTCCTTCTGAAATTATTCTAAACAATAGAAAAAGCAAGGCTCCTCCCTAACTGATTTTATGAGGCAAGCATCATCCTGATGTCAAAACATGGCAGAGACACATTAAAAAAGAAAATTTCAGGCCAATACTCCTGATGAACACCAATGTGAAAATCCTCAGTATAATATTGGCAAACTGAATACAACAGCACTTTAAAAAGCTTATCCACCACAATCAAGTTGGCTTTATCCCTGGGATGCAAGTCTGGTTCAACATATGCAAATCAATAAATGTAATCTGTCACATAAACAGAACCAATGACAAAAACCACATGATTATCTCAATAGATGCAGAAAAGTCATTTGATTAAATTTAACACCTCTTCATGCTAAAAACTCTGAATAAACTAGGTATTGATTAAACATATTTTGGAATAATAAGAGTGATTCATGGCAAACCCACAGCTAATATCATACTGAATAGGCAAAACTGGAAGCTTTCCCTTTGAAATCTGGCAAAAATAAGGATGCCCCCGCTTACCACTTCTATTCAACATAATATTGGGCATTCTAGCCAGGACAATTAGGCAAGAGAAAGAAATAAAGGGTATTTGAATAGGAAGAGAGGAAGTCAAATTGTCTCTGTTTGCAGATGACATGATTGTATATTTAGAAAACCTCATCATCTCAGCCCAAAATCTCCTTAAGCTAATAAGCAACTTCAGCAAAGTCTCAGGAAAGAAAATCAATGTGCAAAATTACAAGCATTCCTATACACCAATAATAGACTAACAGAGAGCCAAACCATGAGTGAGCTCCCATTCACAATTGCTACAAAGAAAATAAAATACCTGGGAATACAACTTATAAGGGATATGAAGGACTTCTTCAAGGAGAAATACAAACTACTGCTCAAGGAAATAGGAGAAGATGCAAAAAAACTGGAAAACCATTCCATGTTTATAAATAAGAAGAATCAATATTGCAAAAATAGCCATATGGCCCAAAGTTACTTATATATTCAATGCTATCCCTATCAAGCTACCATTGACTTTCTTCACAGAATTAGAAAAAACTACTTTAATTTTCATATGGAACCAAAAAAGAACCCATATAAACAAGAAAATCCTAAGCAAAAAGAAGAAAGCTGGAGGCATCACGCTACCTAAATTTAAACTATACTTCAAGGCTTCAGTAATCAAAACAGCATGGTACTTGTACCAAAGAAGATATATAGACCAATGGAACAGAACAGAGGCCTCAGTAATAATGCCACACATCTACAACCATCTGATCTTTGACAAATCTGTAAAAAACAAGCAATTGGGAAAGGATTCCTTGTTTAATAAATGGTTTTGGGAAAACTGGCTAGCCATACACAGAAAACTGAAACTGGACCCCTGCCTTACACCTTATACAAAAATTAACTCAATTTGGATTAAAGACTTAAATGTAAGACTTAAATTCATAAAAATCCTAGGAGAAAGCCTAGGCAATATCATTCAGGACATAGGCATGGACAAAGGCTTCATGACTAAAACACCAAAAGCAATGAAAACAAAAGCCAATATTGATAAATGAGATCAAATTAAACTAAAGAGCTTCTGCACAGCAAAACAAACTATCATCAGAGTGAGCATGCAACCTATAGAATGGCAGGAAACTTTTGCAATCTATCCATCTGACAAAGGGCTAATGTCCAGAATCTACAAGGAACTTAAACAAATTTACAAGAAAAACAAGCAACCCTATCAAAAAGTGGATGAAGTATATGAACAGACACTTGTCAGAAGAAGCCATTTATGTGACTAAGGAACATATTTTAAAAAGCTCTTCATTACTGGTCATTAGAGAAATTGCAATTAAAGCTCTCAGTGAGATACCATCTCATGACAGTTAGAATGGTGATCATTAAAAAGTCAGGAAACAGCAGATACTGGAGAGGTTTTGGAGAAATAGAAACACTATTACACTGTTGGTGGGAGTGTTCATTAGTTCAACCATTGTAGAACACAATGTGGTGATTCTTCAAGAGTCTAGAACCAGAAATACCATTTGACCCAGCAGTCCCATTACTCTCAAAGGATTATTAATTACATTTTAATTAATTAATTACAATTGAGATTACATTAATCTCATAGTATTATATATCATTCTACTATAAAGACACATGCACATGTATGTTTTTTGCAGTACCTTTCACAAGCAAAGACTTGGAATGAACCAAAATGTTCATCAATGGTATACTGTATAACGAAAATGTGGCACATATACACCATGGAATACTATGCAGCCATAAAAAGGATGAGTTTATGTCCTTTGCTGGGACATGGATGAATCTGAAAACCGTCATTATCAGCAAATTAACACAGGAACAGAAAAGCAAACACCACATGTTCTCACTCATAAGTGGGAGTTGAACAAAGAGAACACATGGACACAGGGAGGGTAACATCACACACTGGGGTCTGTTGAGGAGTGGGGTGCTAGTGGAAGAATAGCATTAGGATTAATACCTAATGTAGATGACAGGTTGATGGATGCAGCAAACCACGATGGCATTTGTATACCTATGTAACAAACCTGCACGTTCTGCACATGTATCCCAGAAATTAAAGTATAATAAAAAATAAAATATAACAAATAAGTCTTCTTACTGCTTGTTCTCAAAAGTGGTTTTAGATATGATAATTTTTGAAATATCAACAATTTTCTGCTATTTTGATCCTTTTGAAACTTCTGTATGCAATTAGTGTCATGATATCTTGTTATAAAATACATTTTTACAAAAAGAAGATGACCCATTGACATTTATACACTCTTGAAGCAGCTGATTTTTGGGTTTATATGCAGTTCAAATGAGGCATGTTATATATACTGACTTTAAAGTAAAACAAAATGTGGCCAGCCTCTGGAAACCCATTTGAACAGAATACCTTTTTAATGTACAGGCCTCCATCTTAGAAAGCACAAAAGGTTTTAGAAGAATCCTGGAAGGATATTAAAAATGGCATTTCATACAATATTGAAGACAGGAAAATCATTGTTTGTAAACCAATATATATTAATTTGAAAATATAAAAGAAATTAAGAAAAATAATATTTTTGGTAAACATCTTGATTTTCTTGCATTTTCTTGTTCTTATATGTTCTTTTAGAAAACTTGTCATTGACACATAAAATATTATTTTGTTTGTCTTTATTCCCCAAGCATATTGATTCTTCTTAGTGACCTGCTAAACATTTAAAATATAGCTTCCAATAAAATGGATTTAATTAACATATTACAGTGACCAAAATTATGAAACATCAAAATAAATCATACTCGAGGAACCTTCATATTATTTTTCCTAGCAGTTGCACAATTTTGCATTCCCAGCAACAGCACAAAAGTATTTCAGTTTTTCCAAATCCTCATCAACATTGGTTATTTGTTGTTGTTGTTTTTTTTTTTGGTAATAACTTTATTGACAAGAACAATAAAATATCTCATCACTTAGATTTGCATTTTTTTATTGTACTTTAGGTTCTGGGGTACATGTGCAGATCATGCAGGGTTGTTGCATAGGTAAACACATGGCAATGTGGTTTGCTGCCCCTGTCACCTACATCTGGCATTTCTCCCCATGTTATCCCTCCCTGACATCCCCAAATTTCAATTTTTCCAAATCCTCATCAACATCGGTTATTTGTTGTTGTTTTTCTTTTTTTGGTAATAACTTAATTGACAAGTACAATAAAATATCTCATCATTTAGATTTGCATTTTTTTATTGTACTTTAGGTTCTGGGCTACATGTGCAGATCACGCAGGATTGTTGCATAGGTACACATATGGCAATATGTGGTTTGCTGCCCCTGTCACCTACATCTGGCATTTCTCCCCATGTTATCCCTCCCCGACATCCCCACCCTTCTGCTGTCCCTCCCTTACCCCCCTCACAACAGACCCCAGTGTGTAATGCTCCCTTCCCTGTATCCATGTGTTCTCATTGTTCAACACCCACCTATGAGTGAGAACATGCGGTGTTTGATTTTCTGTTCTTGTATCAGTTTGCTAAGAATTATGGTTTCCAGATTCATCAATGTCCCTGCAAAGGACACAAACTTTGTTTTTATGGCTGCATAGTATTCCATGGTGTATATGTGCCACATTTTCCTTGTCCAGTCTATTGTCGATGGGCATTTGGGTTGGTTCCCAATCTTTGCTATTGTAAACAGTGCCGCTATGAACATACATGTGCATGTGTCTTTATAATAGAATGATTTATAATCTTTTGGGTATATACCTAGTAATGGGATCGCTGGGTCAAATGGAATTTCTATTTCTAGGTCCTTGAGGAAGCCCCACACTGTATTCCACAATGGTTGAACTACTTTACACTCCCACGAACAGTGTAAAAGTGTTTCTATTTCTCCACATCCTCTCCAGCATCTGTCGTCTCCAGATTTTTAAATGATTGCCATGCTAACTAGCGTGAGGTGGTATCTCAATGTGGTTTTGATTTACATTTCTCTAATAATCAGTGATAATGAGCATTTTTTCATATGTTTGTTGGCCTCATATATATCTTCTTTTGAAAAGTATCTGTTCATATCCTTCTCCCACTTTTGAATGGGTTTGTTTTTTTCTTGTAAATCTGTTTTATTTCTTTGTACATTCTGGATATTAGCCCTTTGTCAGATGGGTAGATTGCAAAAATTTTCTCCCATTTTGTTGGTTGCCAGTTCGCTCTAATGATTGTTTCTTTTGCTGCACAGAAGCTCTGGAGTTTAATTAGGTCCCATTTGTCTGTTTTGGCTTTTGTTGCCAATGCTTTTGGTGTTTTAGTCATGAAGTCCTTGCCTGTGCCTATATCCTGAATGGTTTTGCCTAGGTTTTCTTCTAGGGTTTTTATGGTGTTAGGTCTTATGTTTAAGATTTGCATTTTTTTGCAACTAAGTGATGTTGAACATTTTTTTAAATACCTGTTGGCAATTTGTATCAGTTCCCATGACAAGTGAAATAAGCCAGTCACAAATAGACAAACACTACATGATTCCACTTATTTGAGGTATCGAAAATAGATTCATAGAATCAAAGCATAGAATGGTGGTTGTCAGGGTCTGATATGTTTTGGATCTGTGTCCCCACCCAAATGTCATGCCCAGTTGTAATCCTAAATGTTGTAGGTGGGGCCTGGTGGGAGGTGAATGGATCATGAGAGTGGTTTCTCATGAATGATTTAGCACCATTTCTCTTGGTAGTGTGCTCAGGATAGTGACTGAGTTCTTGTGAGATCTGGTTGTTTAAAAGTTTACAGCACCACTCCCCACTGTCTTGTTCCTGCTCCTGCCATGTAAGATGTTTCTGCTCCTCTTTCTCTTTCCACAATGATTTTAAGTCTTCTGATACCTCCCCAGAAGCTGAGCAGATGCCATCATCCTTTCTGTACAGCCTGCAAAACTATAAGCCAATTAAAACTTTTTTGTTTATAAACTATCCAGTCTCAAGTATTTCCTTATAGCAATGCAAGGATGGAGTTATACAGGGGGTGTGAGAAAAGAGTTGCTAATTAATGGCTGTAAAGTTTCAGTTAAACAAACTGAATAAGCTCCAGAGATCTGTTATACAACATTTTACCTTTAGGCAACAACAATGTACCCTTAAAAATTTGTTAAAAGGGGACCAGGTGAGGTGAGGCGGGCGGATCACAAGGTCAGGGGATTGAGACCATCTTGGCCAACATGGTGAATCCCTGTTTCTACTAAAAATACAACAACAACAACAAAAAACTAGCTGGGTGTGGTGGCACATGCCTGTATTCCCAGCTACTCAGGAGGCTGAGGCAGGAGAATTGCTTGAACCCTGGAAGCAGAGATTGCAGTGTGCTGAGATTGCACCACTGCACTACAGCCTGGGAAACATTGCAAGACTGTCTCAAAAAAAAAATTGTTAAAAGGGTAGATCTCATGTGAAGTGTTCTGGCCTGAATAAAATAAAACTGAACAATAAAATAAATCATACTTCATTCATTTCATGCATTTGAATAAGTAAAATAAAATGTACTAGCTTAAATAATAGTAAAGATATTTTTTAATAATACGTAGACATTAGGCAATGTTGTAGTATTTTCAAAGTTTGTCACATCAGCTTACCTTTAATTCCCAAAGTCTGAATATCCAATGTTTACCAGTGTTTCTGCTCCTCATAATTACTCTCAAGGATTGTTTTGAATTTGAAATATAAATATATAGCTGGTGGAAAGTTACAAAATAAGAGACTATGTAATTATGGATTCATATTTCTGTTCACTGTACTGGAGGTATTTTAAAATTTTGTTTATTATTTTGGTGCATTTTTATTAGTTAATGAAATACACAGCACATATTATACAACTTCCCTTTCCTTCTAATCATTAGAATGACTTACTCCTTTGCTCACAGTTTGCTAATAATGAGACAGACCTTTCAGATTCCCCTCCTTTTTCTGGTTATAAAATATAACAATGACAATAACAATAACCACTTGAATACTTTCACTGCATTGCCAGATACGTTCAATGCATTGGTTCATTTGATCTTCATAATCATTTGGAGTGAATATTGTTGCCTAAATATTGTAAAATGAGAAATTGAAGCTGAGAAAGGTTGTGTGGACTCCTTGAAGGTATGTAATCCTTAATTGACATATGCCAATTTTGAACTCACATTTCTTTTGTTGCCAAAGCTTATGCTATTAACTATCTGTTAGAGTCTGTTTACACTGCTATAGCAAATAATCTGAGATTCAGTCATTTATAAACAATAGAAATTTATTCTTCACAGACCGAGATACTTGAAAGTGTAAAATCAAGACCTTAGCAGGTTTGTTGTCGGGTGAGTGTACTGTTTCTGCTCTAAAGATGGCATCTTTAATGCTGTGTCTTCACATGGTCAGAATAGCGTAAAAGGGATGAATGCTGCATCTTCACATGGCAAAAGTGGTGGAAAGGCAAGAAAATATCTAACTAGCTTCCTCTTGCACTTTTATCAGCTACAGTTTTATCTGTGAGGGCAGAGCCCTCATGGGTTAATTGTCCTCTAAAGATCCCACCTCTTTACACTCTTGCATTGGTGATTAAGTTTCAACACAAATTTTAAAGAGGAAACAGACACTCAAACTATGGCAACAATATATCATCTTCTATTCCAATAGTGTAATTACTCTATTTTCCTGACATGGTATTGACTTGCCTTGTTCAATGGTAGCACATAACCTAGCAGAAGTAAATTAAATAGAAATTTGAAATAGAAGTATTCATTTCATTTCAAGTGGGCTTGAGGGTGAATCAGAATTCCACTTATAAAAACTTTTGTAGATTAGGCATGTTATTTAACCCTCTAAAACTTATTTTCTTCACTTGTAGAATGGAAATAACATCTACTTCAGAGTTATTGTTAAGATTAGTTACAATAAAGTATATAAACCACTTATCACAGCTCCTGGTTCAGTGTTACGAACACAGAAAATATTAGTCTCTGCTCTGAGTAAGCTCTTAGCCTATGACTTTTCCTGTATTTGATATTTCCTTCTCTCTCTTAGTTTTCACCCAATGACATTTGAAACTTTCATATCATAAAAGAATTAAGTTGTATCTTTCTACTTTGTTGTTAAACTTTGGGATATATTAGAATAGTGTTTTGTTTTGATGCTGCTCCAATTCTTCCAATTTTGGCCATTGGGAGGTCTTTCTTGTCTCCCCTTAACATGCTTCCATCATCATCTATCTATCTATCTATCTATCTATCTATCTATCTATCTATCTATCTATCTATTCTATTCTATTCTATTATCTACTAATGCTTCTTTATTCTCTCACATTGTCAGGTGATTCAGTCAAGCTCATCATGTATATGTCTTTCCCTAGTTGTAGATTCTGAATCAACCATTTGTCCAGGGAGCCTTTGTTCATCTAATTGAAAAATTAATTAAGAAAACAGTATCTGGTTCCTAAGTCGGCTTGATGCTATGGGGTGCAGGGGTGCAGATACTACTAGACTCAGCTGACAGAACAAGACAATACATAGATGTGCATTCACTCATGTGTATATACATATATATAAACAGTTATATGTGTATTCATTTTTATCAATATTAAACATAAATTTCTACTAATATCTCCTACTGTAATTCATCACCACATGTACTCTTCTAGCCTTCTCTCCTTCCTGGTTGAACTTCCTGCTTCAACAGCGAGAGACCTGGTTCCTACCAATCATCATTCATGTACTTAATTACTCAATTATAGTACACACATATACTGGTTTCATAATTCTTATCCCATACCATCATGGGAAATGACTTTATCAACTAAAGTATAGTGCTCATGTACAGTCTCTTTTATTTTTAATAATACAGTCTCCACTCACTTCCAAAGTTACTTAGGTCTACATTATTTTTCATATCCCCTGTATAAAAATCAGGATATTTTATACATTTTTAATACAGTTTGATTATTTAGTGACAATCTGCATTTAATTTTATGATGAAACAACCTCTTAATTAATTTTTAAAAACTTGCATATATTAACTCTTTAGTTGTAAATTTTTTATTAATTTTTAAATTTAATTTTTAAATTTCTGTGTGCACATAAAAGGTGTATATATTTATGGGATACACGAGATGTTTTGATGCTGGCAGGAAATGTGAAATAAGTGTATTCTGGAGAATGGTATTTCCATCTCTTCATTTATCTTTTGAGTTACAAATAATTCAATTACATTCTCAAAGTTATTTTAAAATATACAGTTATTATGGACTATGGTCACCCTATTGTATTATCAAATAGTAGGTCTTATTAATTCTAGTTTTTGTACTTATTAACCATCTCCATCTCACTCTCCATCACTCCCACTACACTTTCCAACCCCTGGTAACCATCTTTCTACTCTCTATGCCCATGATTTGTTATAAAGTTCTACAGGTTCTGACAGATATGTGTTGTCATGTGTTCACCACTACAGTATGAAACAGAATAGTTTCACTTCCCTATAAAAGATAGCCTGTGCTTCACCTATTCAATCATTTTCCTTTTCTAAGCTCCTGACAATTAATCTAGTTTCTGTCCCTGTAGTTTTGCTTTTCCAGGATGTCATGTGAATGGAATAGTACAGTATGTAGCTTTTTGGTCTAGCTTTTTTCACTTAGCAATTTAATTGTAAGATTCATCCATTTGTTGTGTTGGCTGATAGTTGATTCCTTTTTACAGCTGAATCATATTCTACTGTATTGATGTACCACAACTTGTTTATTTACCTATTGATATATATTTTGCTTGGTGTCAATTTTGACACTTTAATAAAGCTGTTCTCAACATTCATGCAGAGGTATTTGGGTGAATATTCATTTTCAAATTAGTTTAATAAATATCTAACACCATTATTACTGAATTATATAGTCAGACTATATTTAACAGAATAAGAGACTGTCAAACTGGGGTTAAGGCCTCTGAAAAAATGCGTAGAAAAAAAGCTCAGCAAACTCTCTTCCAAGCAAAACAATTTAACTTGTGAAAATTATTTAAAAATCTGGAAATTTTAATAAGGGCACACAGCCAAAAGAGAAACAGTCACTCAAATAGAGTATTTACTCACTCAAGAGTATTAAATATTAGTAAGAATACTGAGTTGGTAATATTCAAGTCCTTTCCAATATGACTGGCCCTCATTTGTGCCAGCTTCTTATTTGGCTACAGTTTCATCCTGGGAGAGGCAGACAACTGGCATTTCTCATCTTTTTTTCCAGCCCTGTGTTACAAAAGCTCTATTCCACAGACGTCAACAGAAAGCTGGATCTCCTTTACTCCAACATTTCATAAGGCAGAAGCTCTAAATTTGGTGCTGCTGGACAAAATTACTGTGGTTCTTATTATCTATGCCCCAGGTCACTGATAGAATGAAGATTCTAAACCAGGAGGAGCAATCCAAGACCAGAGTTTGCTATAGCCTTCAAGAACCCAGTCATATAATGAGGGAGATACTCTGGGAACATTGAGTTACCACTATAATTGCCTATGCAGTATCTCAGAGGTTTTTCCATGGGGAAAGGCAGTTCATTAGTATGGAGAGCTCTCAAGTTCTGCCTGACAGAAATGGCTTAAGTTCGAATTGAATAGACAATTTCATGCTAAAAGTGTCATCAAAATAATGGAGCTTTCGATGTAGAGTAAATAAAATCAGGCTGGTAGCTCAAATACAAGCAAAATGTTAGAATATTCAGAAGGTTAATAGAAATAATGAGACAATAAAGACAGGTGAAATGAGCCTTACTGGGAAGACATCCAATTTTGAGTTCAGAAGAAATCAGAGCAAAATACTTGAAAGCATACCACAAGCCACAATACCCATCAACAAAAGGCTCAAACCTCACTAGCAAAAGAGACTTAATCAGAACCTCTGAGTCAAAACTAACTGAAGAATAAACTACTCAGACCAAGATGCAAATCCAAAAAGTCAGTCTTAATCATAACATTTTAATTCTGGATGATCTAAAAGATCGCACATTACAAAGATTTTCTCTCAGAAGTGATGAAAGAAGTGTGTTTGCTACTAGTCCCTAGTTGAATGTAGAACAAAAATACCTTAATTTTTGGAAAAGTAATAGTGCCCTCCAAAACAAACAAACATCCAATGGTAAAGGGTGAAAATGTCATTGGCTAATGAGGTTTAGACAAAACTTTTGCCAATAAGTGGCTTATGGTAATCCAAGGGCAATCCATAGTTAGGAAGGCTAAACTACTTTAGTTACATCTATAACAAATAAATAAATCGCCAAACAGACAAGCAACAACCCAAAAATAAAACAAAAAACTCAGGGGAGGAGAATAGGTATTGAGGATTGCTACAGTATATTATTAGTTCATTTAATTTTCAATGAAAAGGCCCACACATACAAAGAAATGGGAAAATGAGACCCATTCATAAGAAAAATAAAGGTAGATAATAGAACATGCCCTTTAAGGGCCTAGATGGTGAATGTAGTAAACAAAGTCTTAAAAGTAAGTTTTAAAATATGTTCAATTAACTGAAAACTAATGCTTAAATAATTAACTGAAGGTATAATGATAATGCTCATTTAAAAAATGCATCAATAAAGAGATAATATTAAAATGAACCAAATAAAAAATCTTGAGTTGAAAAGCGCAGTAAGTAAAATAAAAATTTTACCACAGGGGACCAAAATAAGAATGTAACTTAAAGAATAGAGAATCGAGAATTTTAAAGATAGATTAATAGATTATGCATTCTGAAGAACAGAAATTTTTAAAAATGAAGAAAAATAGTCTCATAAAAATATGAGATACCATTAACTGCAACAACATACGTGTAATGAGAGTCCCAGAAAGAACAGAAAGTGTTACAAAAAGTATTTGAAAAGAAAGTGGCTGAAAACTTCCCAAAGTTGACTCTAAAAGTTTATCTACACATTCAAAAAAATAGCAAGCTCCATGTAAGACAAACATAAAAATATCTATACCCAAAGACATTATAGGAAGAATATTTAAAACCAGAGATGAAGAGAACGTCTTTAAAGCAGCAAGAAAATAATCGCTTGTCAGATGCAAATGAACCAAAATAAGATTAACAGCAGTCTTTGTATCCGAAACCGAAATTGGAAGGCAGTAAAATGACATATTCAAAATGGTGAAAGTAAAACAAAACAAAACAAATACCCCCTGTAAATAAACAATCTTATATCTAGCAAAACTAACTTTCAAAAATGAAGAAATAATAAATACATTTTCAGATATAAAAAACTGAGAAAATCATCTGCTACCAGACAGTCATTTAAGAAATACTAAAGGGGGAGTTAGAGCAAGATGGCAGAATAGAAGACTCTACCAATTATCCAACATGCACATTTGCACACACATACACACACACACACACACACACACACACACACACACACACACACACACACCATCTTCATAACAACCAAAAATCAGGTGAGTCCTCATAGTACCCGGTGTTAAATTCCTGTCACTGAAAGAGAAACTGAAGAGGTAGAAAAAAATCTTGAGTTACTGATGCCAAACCTCCCTCCCCATGCCCACTCCCATGGCAGTGGCAGCATGGTGCTGAGAACATCTCTGGAAACTGGGAGAGGAAGAGCACAGAGATTATGAGGCATTCATCTCAGTGCTGGCCTGTCAGAGAAGAAAGAAAACCCAGCTGAAACTCAGCTGATGCCTAACCAGAGAGGGAGCATTTGAATCAGCCCTAGCCAGACAGGAATTACCAATCCCAGTTATCAGAACTTGAGTTTCTGCAAACCTTTCCACTGAGGGCTGCAATGCTCTGTGTCTCTAAGTAAACTTGAAAGACAGTCTAGACCATAAGGACCGAAACTCTTAAGTGAATTCTAGTGCTAAGCTAGGTCCAGAGACAGTGAAATGGAGGGGCATATGATCACTTGAGATACCATCTGGACTTGCTAACGGAGTGCTATAAATACCCTTCTCCTAGCTTCAGGCTACACAGCTCCTGGCTCCAAAAGAGACCTTTTCTTTCTGCTGAGGAGATTAGTTAGGAGAGTGAGAAGGGCATTGTCTTACATCTTACATACCAACTCATCTGCAGCAAAATAGGGCACTGGTCAGAGTCAACAGGACCTGTTTGAGGGCCTTGCTCCCAGACAGTATTTCTACACACACCCTAGGCCAGAAGGAAATTCACTGCCTTAAAGGGAAGAATCTAGTCCTGGTAGCACTCATTGTCTGATAACTGAAGAGCTTTTGGGCCCTGAATAAACAGCAGCAATACGTAATTACTACACTGAGGGCCTTGGGTCACCTTCTGAGAATTGCTGGCTTCAGGTAAAAATCAGCACATTATTAGCTGTTGTGGCTACAGAGTGAAACTGCTTTGCTTGAGAAAAGAAGAGAGATAAGTAAAGAAGACTTTGTCATGAATGTTAGGTACCAGCATGGCCACATGGGGTAGAGCATCAAGCAGGCTCTTGTATTCTCCATTATCAAGACTTGACTCTTGGATGGCATTTCTAAACCTGCCTTGGGCCAGAGGATGGGGAGCCCAGTGCACTGAAGGATGAGTCCCAGATCAGGCAGCATTCACCATAAGCTGACTTAAGAGCCCTTGAGCCTTAAGGGAAGGTCAGCAGTGGTTTGGTAGCACTTCTCATGGCCTGTGATGATGGAGATTATGGGGTGAGGCTTCTCTGCTTTTGAAAAGGGGAGGGATAAATGGGAGAAACTGCATCTTGTGGTGTGAGTTCCAGTTCAGACAAAGCACAATAGAATACCAGGTCAATTTCTAAGGTTTTTGACTCTAGACCTTGACTCCCAAATGGAACCTCTGGACACACCTGTAGCCTGGGAGAACTTGTTGCCCTGAAAGAAAGGACACAGGTTTGGCTGGCTTTGCAACCTGTTGATTATAGAGCCCAGGGGACTTTAACAAACATAGGAACTAGCTAGGAAGTGGTTACAGCATGCCTTGAGTGAAACTCAGTGCTAAGCTAGCTTCAGATCTGGATTAGTGCAGTCATAGTGGTGGTGACCACAGAGGTTCTTATGTCACTCCACCCCAACTTTAGGTAGCTCAGTACAGAGAGAGAAACTTTATTTTTATTTATTCATTTATTTTTTCAGGGGAAATAAATGGAAGATAACAATAATCTCTGCCTGTTAATACAGAAAATTCTTCTGAATTTTGTCCAAGATCTACAAGGTGTACCACTATGAGTCTGCAAAATTCATAGTGTTACTGGGATTGTGATGCCCCCTAAAATGGATACAGTTTAGATCACAACACCCAAATTTTAGGTATCTGGAAAGCCTTCCCTAGAAGGATGGGTACAAATAAAACCAGACAGTGAAGACAACAATAAATACCCAATTCTGCAATACACAGTCACTGAAGCACATCTACTAGCATCAACACCATCTAGGAAAGCATGTCCTCACAAAATAAAATAAGTAATGCACAAGGGACCAATTCTGCAGATAAAAAGATATGTGACTTTTCAGAAAGAGAATTCAAAAATATTGTATTACAGAAACTCAAATAAATTCAGGAAAACACATAGAAGTAATTCAGAGTTCTATAAAATAAATTTAACAAAGGAATTGAAATAATTAAAAGAATCAAGAAGAAATTCTGGAGATGAAAAATGCAATTGGGATACTGAAGACTGCATCAGAGTATTTTAATAGCAGAACTGATCAAATAGAAGAAAGAAATAGAGCACTTGAAAACCAGCAACTTGAAAATACACGGTTTCAAAAGACAAAAGAAACACAAATAAAAACCAATAAATTATGCCTTCAAGATGTAGAAAATAGCCTCAAAATGAGCAAACTGAAGAATTACTGGCCTTAAAGAGGAGGTATAGTAAGAGAGAGAAATAGGAAGTATATTTAAAAAGATCATAACATAGAATTTTCCAAACCAAGATAAAGATGTCAGTATCTAAATACAAGAATGTTATAGGACACCAAGCATATTTAACCCAAAGAAATATACCTCAAGTCATTTAATAGTCAAAATTTCAAAGACCAAGAATAAAGAAAGGATTCTAAAAGCAGAAAGATAAAAAAATAATAAATATATAAAAACATTCAACAGAGCTTTAATGTATTTTGTAGCAGACTTTTCAGTGGAAACAGTACAGGCCAGGAGAAAGTAACACAAAATATTTAAAGTGCTGGCAAAACAAAAAAACAAAAACAAAAAACTTTTACCGTAGTCTAGTATGTGAAATGAAAATATTCTTCCCACATGAAGGAGAAATAAAGACTACTCAGGACAAACAAAACCTGAGGTACAAGACCTGTTCTATAAGAAATGCTAAAGGGAAAACTTTAATCAGAAAAAAATATCAATAAGTATTAAGTCATTGCCTGAAAATACAAAACCTGAGGAACAAGACCTGTTCTATAAGAAATGCTAAAGGAAAAACTTTAATCAGAAAAAAAATCAATAAGTATTAAGTCATTGCCTGAAAATACAAAACCTCATTGCTGATAGTAAGTATAGAAAAAAAAAGAACAGAACTGTATAACCCTATAACTGTGATGTGTAAATTATTCTTTTTTTATTATACTTTAAGTTCTGGGGTACATGTGTAGAACATGCAGGTTTGCTACAGAGGTATACACCTGCCATGGTGGTTTGCTGCACCCATGAAACCATCATATACCTTAGGTATTTCTTCTAATGCTATCCCTCCCCTAACTCTTCACCCCACTACAGGCCCCGATTTGTGATATTTCCCTCCCTGTGTCCATGTGTTCTCATTGTTCAACATCCACTTATGAGTGAAAACATGTGCTGTTTGGTTTTCTCTTCTTGTGTAAGTTTGCTGGTAATGATTTTCCAGTTTCATCCATAACACCAGAAAGGAAATTAACTCATCCTTTTTTATGGCTGCATAGTATTCCATGGTCTGTTCATATCCTTCGTCCACTTTTTGATGGGGTTGTGTGTTTTCTGTCTTGTAAATTTGTTTAAGTTCTTTGTAGACTCTGGATATTAGCCCTTTGTCAGATGGATAGATTGCAAAATTTTTCTTTTATTCTGTAGGTTCTCTTTTCACTCTCATGATAGTTTCTTTTGCTGTGCTGAAGCTCATTCGTTTAATTAGATCCCATTTGCCTATGATTGCTTTTGCTGCCATTGCTTTTGGTGTTTTAGTCATGAAGTCTTTGCCCATGCCTATGTCCGGAATGGTATTGACTAGGTTTTACTCTAGGATTTTTATGCTTTTAGGTATTATGTTTAAATCTTTAAACCAATTTGAGTTAATTTTTGTATAAGGTGTAAGGAAGGGATCCAGTTTCAGCTTTCTGCATATGTTTAGCCATTTTTCCCAACACCATTTATTAAATAGGGAATCCTTTACCCATTGCTTGTTTTTGTCAGGTGGTTATAGATGTTTGATGTTATTTCTGAGGCTTCTGTTCTGTTCCATTGGTCTATACATTTGTTTTGGTACCAGTACCATGCTGTTTTGGTTACTGTAGCCTTATAGTATAGTTTGAAGGCAGATATCGTGATGCCTTTAGCTTTGTTCTTTTTGCTTAGGATTGTCTTGGCTATGCAGGCTCTTTTTTCATTCCATATAAAATTTAAAGTAGTTTTTTTTAAAAAAAAAGTTCTGTGAAGAAAGTCAATGGTAGCTTGATGGGGATAGCATTGAATCTATAAATTACTTTGGTCAGTGTGGCCATTTTCATGATACTGATTTTTCCTATCCATGATCATGGACAGTTTTTTCACTTGTTTGTGTCCTGTTTTATTTCCTTGAGGAGGGGCTTACAGTTTTCTTTGAAGGGGTCCTTCACATCCCTTGTAAGTTGTATTCCTAGGTATTCTGTTTGTAACAATTGTGAATGGGAGTCCACTCACAATTTGGTTCTCTGTTTGTCTGTTATTGGTGCATAGGAAAGCTTGTGATTTTTGCACATTGATTTTGTATCCTGAGACTTTGGTGAAGTTGCTTATCAGCTTATGGATATTTGGGGCTGAGAATTTATTCTTATGTTAATTCAAAAGAATAAATAATGGAAATTAAAAATAGCAACTACAACTTTTAAAGACAGGCAGTACAATGAGATATAAATGAGAACAACAAAAAGTTAAAAAGCAGCTACACAAAGTTAAGATGCTTTTATAAAAAACAAAAAAGACTGATTTTTAGATGTTCATGGATTAAAAGGGTTATTCTTGTTAAAAAGTCCATACTACTAAAAGCAATCCATAGATTCAATGAAATCCCTATCAAAATAACAATGACATTCTTCACAGAAATAGATCAATTCTAAAATTTATATGGAATTAGCAAACAATCAAAAAAGCCAAAGCTCTTCCAAGAAAAAAACAAATGAAGAAACCACATTACCTGACTTCAAATTATACTATGGAGCTACAGTAAACAAAATAGCATGGTCTGGCATAACATTGCGTACTCCAGTGGAACAGAATAGAGATTCCAGAAAAATAATCCACACATCTACAGTGAACTTATTGTCAACAAAGTTGCCAAGAAAATACACTGGGGAAAAGACAGTTTCTTCAATCAATGTTTCTGGGAAAACCATATATTCATACACAGAAGAATGAAACTAGACCTATATCTTTCACAGCATACAAAAATCAAATCTAAATAAACTTTAGGCTTAAATCTAAGACCTCAAAACATAAAACTACTACAAGAAAACTTTGGGGAAAGTCTCCAGTACATTGGTCTGGGCAAAAATTTCTTTGGCAATACTCACAAGAACAGGCATCCCAAACAAAAATAGACAAATGGAATCATATCAAGTTAAAAGGTTTCTGCAACAACACAGGATACAATTAACAAAGAGAAGAAATAACCCACAGAATTGAAGAAAATATTTGGAAACTACCCATCTGACAAGGAAGGCATTAATAACCAGAATATATAAGGACCTCAAACAATCTTATAGGAAAAAAAAATCTAATAATCTGATCAAAACATGGGCAAAAGACTTGAATAGACATAAGAATGGCAAACAAGCATTTGAAAAGATTCTAAATATTACTGATCATCAGAAAAATGCAAATAACAATGATGAGATACTATCTCACCCCATTAAAATTATTAATATACAAAAGACAGGCAATAACAAATGCTGACAAGGACGTGGAGTAAAGGAAACACTTGTATACTGTTGGTGGAAATGCAAATTAGTATAATTACTGTGCAGAACAATATGTATGGAAGTTCTTTCAAAAACTAAAAATCATTTCGTCACACTCCGTCTCTGTCCAGCCTTGTTCCCTTGCTGGGGAGGAGTTGTGATCCCTTGTTGGAGGAGAGGTGTTCTGGTTTCGGGTGTTTTCATCCTTTTTGCGCTGGTTTCTTCCCATCTTTGTGTATTTATCCTCCTGTC